>OX577848.1:15785000-15852958 GCA_951213275.1 Idaea straminata
CAGACAAAAGAGTTGAGTAAGACAGACTCCGCTTAGCCTAAAACCGAGCTGCCCACAACAACAACAAAGTGGTGGTGGAGCAGCCAGTCGAATGCTATAGCAGTAATCATATACTTAATAATGCCCTTCGCCATTGGAGACGAACTTAAGATTAAATTGACAGCAAGTCTCTCTCAACCTTCAGTGAGCTCACTTAAGGTCAAATTGACCAGTACTGTAAATGCGTTAGCTGACAAGTAAGCGAGATTGACTCCATGTAATAGGATTGAACCATAGGGTTGGATTATTTAATAGATTTTGTGGTGTGATCGATAAGAGAGAGATATCATCACAGGTATAGGTGTATATATTGAGATAGAAGAGATGGGTGGACTCATATACACATCAGCTGGCGCTAAGTGGGTCAGGTATTTAGTTTATATAATAGATAAATTTATTTAATAGTGGCAAGAGTGCAATCAGATGGACGAGCGAGGTGATCACTTCTGTACCAGTCGCTCATGGACGACAGCTGATAGAGAGTGAGTAGTTTGTAGATGTGCCTCCCTCGTTCATCGTACCATATTATGATTGGATTGATCAGTTGTTTGAGACTTTGAATATTATAATGTTAGATGATAATAGATGAATAGATTTAATGATGGACAGACCGAGCAAATTGAGTGAGGCAAACTCCGCTTAGCCTAAAGCCTGGCTATTTTTTGGGAAGGGGTGAAATAAACAGGCGAATGCTATAGCGGTAATCAATCAAGTCTTGACTATGCCAGTCGCCTGTTGAGCTGTGAGCGTCTAACGAAACATAGTAGTAGTATCCTTGCCAGATTTGGCGATTCAGATACAGATTCGCACAGCCTGAAGCCTCGGGCGGCGACAGATGATAGAGGGTTAGTTTGATAGTAGGCCACACTCAATATGTCGATGAGTCCACTTGATGTCAAGTTGACAGTTTCTGTAGGGAGAGAATATAAGTAAATGATTGTATTTAATAAGTGTAAGTAAAAAGATGCGTTGGGTTGGTTGGGGTGAAAGAAAAACAATAGTTACCACTATTATTATCACACTCCAACCAACCCAACGTAATGAGAGATTGAGCTACCTGATTTCAGAGGGTAAGATCAATAATAGTACCAATAATAATCAGTATAAAATTGAGCAAATGTGAGTAAAGTGTGTGAATGATAAAAATAATAGATAAATAGATTTAATGATGAGCAGACAAAAGAGTTGAGTAAGACAGACTCCGCTTAGCCTAAAGCCAAGCTGCCCACAACAACAACAAAGTGGTGGTGGAGCAGCCAGTCGAATGCTTATAGCAGTAATCATATACTTAATAATGCCCTTCGCCATTGGAGACGAACTTAAGATTAAGTTGACAGCAAGTCTCTCTCAACCTTCAGTGAGCTCACTTAAGGTCAAATTGACCAGTTATTAGATAATAATAGATGAATAGATTTAATGATGGACAGACCGAGCACATCGAGTGAGGCAAACTCCGCTTAGCCTAAAGCCTGGCTATTTTGGGAAGGGGTGAAATAAACAGGCGAATGCTATAGCGGTAATCAATCAAGTCATGACTATGCCAGTTGCCTGTTGAGCTGTGAGCGTCTAACGAAACATAGTAGTATTATCCTTGCCAGATTTGGCGATTCAGATACAGATTCGCACAGCCTGAAGCCTCGGGCGGCGACAGATGATAGAGGGTTAGTTTGATAGTAGGCCATACTCAATATGTCGATGAGTCCACTTGATGTCAAGTTGACAATTTCTGCGCACATCACGCGCGGCGCACATCAGGTATAAGAAATGACAGTTGTTGTGTATTTTTATTTTTGTTATTTTAATTTAATAGACGATGATGACGAAGAATTATTGGTGAGTAAATAAAAGGTGGTGGCTAACGAGTGGGTCATGTGAATTTTCCCTTTTTTTTTTTTTTTTTTTTTAGTTTGGTTTGGGAAGATAAACATAATGGGAAGGTTGCATATGGAGGAATTGTGAGCCAGATAAATAGTGAGACATATATACATGTATTTAGTAAGTAGTATTTAGCCGCTTGTTCAATACTTACGTCATCGCATACGGCGACACCGATACAACAATACTACTTGTGAGTACCTCGTGCGGGCATCGCCGAGTGCCATAATACATTATGTATTTAATAGGACGTGGTTTCACTTTTCCAATATCTGCATTATTGCATACGGTTATGCTGATACGATGGTACCCAGGAGTATATCGTGTGGGCAATACCGAATGCCAAAATGCATGTATTTGATAAGTGGTTGGTGGTGGTGGTGGTGTTGGTGGTGGATGTATCATTTGTTAGATATCTGCGTCACGACATTTAGTGATACTGATATGAATATACTCTGGAGTATATCATGTGGATATCATCGCATGCCATGACACATGTATCCAACAAGTGGTTGGTGGATGGGCCATTTATTCAATATCTGCGTCATTGCATTCAGTGATACTGATATGAATATACTCTGGAGTATATCATGTGGGTATCACCGCATGCCACGACACATGTATCCAACAAGTGGTTGATGGGTGGGTGGATGGGCCATTTATTCAATATCTGCGTCATTGCATTCAGCGATACTGATATGAATATACTCTGGAGTATATCATGTGGATATCACCGCATGCCATGGCACATGTATTCAACAAGTGGTTGGTGGATGGGCCATTTATTCAATATCTGCGTTATTGCATTCAGCGATACTGATATGAATATACTCTGGAGTATATCATGTGGGTATCACCGCATGCCATAACACATGTATTCAACAAGTGGTTGGTGGATGGGAAATATTATTCAATATCCGCGTCACTGCACTCAGCGATACCAACACCGATGATGCTCCGGAGCATATCACGCGGGTAAAATCGCATGCCATGACACACGCATCCAACAAGCGGTTGGTGGAGGGGCCATTTATTCAGTACTCGCGTCATTTTATTCAAGGGTAGGCATATACGTATCAGATGACATGAAATGGGTCAGGTATATGAGGACGGTGGTTGTATATATATATATATATATATATATATATTTTTTAAAGGATGATGAGGTGATAAAAGACTCATTCCCCTCTCGTTTGCCAAAATTCGGGTTTTTTTTTTTTTTTTTTAATGTTTTAAATTAGGAGAAGAATAAGTTTCTAAGCCACAAACAGATTGATGAAAGTACTGGTCGTCGAATACAGGTTAGCCTCTGAGGGGGTAGTGTGATGCGTTCAGATAGAGGCTGAGAACAGAGTTGTTATCCTTAAATAAATAAATAATTTTATTAATATTAGTGAGTGAGTGAGTGAGTAAGTGAATGAGTATACAACGATTATTTAAGTAGATGTATACAGCCTTATGTGGCTTGTGGTTTGCACTCACGTAATATATAACTGTTTCTGTACTAATCAGATAGCTTCCGTTTTCTTATTTAATTATACTATTGGTACCTATATATATGGCAGAAGGAGTTGACTAGACTACTAGCAAATGATTAGGGTAGAGAGAGTTGTCGAGAATACAAGTAGCTGCTTGCTAGAGGTTAAGGTTGTGTAGTTATAAAAAACAAAGTTGTACATAGGATTATTATAATTATGATGAGTACTAGTAACCATAGTTTCTGTCAGCAAAGAGAAGTAGTGGTATATCCGCCTTCCGGCACCCATGACACAAGTCCAGTTGCTCCATGTTTGTCCGAAAGACAGGGGTCCATTTAGTTAAGGCATATGCTTTTTTGTCTAATCCATACTAATATTATGAAACCAAGGGGTTTGTTTGTCTATTTGAGAGTGTTTGCTTGAGATCTATTGGTTTCAAATTATTATTGTTGTTACAAGACCGGGACCCTTTTGGGTGAGTGAGACCGCAGAGCGCAGCTAGTATATAAGGGCAACAGAAGGTGAAGGGACCAGCTCAAGAGGTGATGAAAAGTAGAGGTTGAAAGAGTTAATAGGAGAGTCTGATGTTGATTTATTCATAACTGAGGTTGATTGAAGCCCGAGAGATGTGGAGAGAGGCGAGAGGATGTAATCGGTCGTATGAAAAAGAAGTGTTATGAGTTAATTTAGTTGAGTTTAGAGGAGTTTTGTTTGTAGAGAGATAATATCCAGCTATCTCAACATCAGCGGCCGCGTACTAATGTTCGTTCATTAATTTATTCATTTATTTGAATAAAATAGTTATAGTAGAGGCTACTGTCGCGTGTTTATATATTTATTGTTGTGTGTTATGTTCTTTAGATCCCTGCGCCTATATTTAATTGAAGCTTAGGTTAAGTAAAGTAATTGCTATGAAGTTTCGGTCAGGAGTTGTTGGGATTAAATTGTTATTTTATTTATCTCTTTTTTCTTTTCTTTTGAGACTTTCCTACGGACTTCTGCCACGCAGGCATGGATATAAGATTTTATAAGAGAAGTTAGGTTTTACTCAACACCATAAATTAATAATATCTAATTTATACCAATATTATAAAGCAGCGAGGGGTTGTTTGTTTGTTTATTTGAGTGCGTTCATTTAAGAACTAATGACTTGAAATAACTGCAGGCTCGGGGCTTTGAGGGCAGAATAGCAAAGCGCAGTTTGTATTATGTCATGGGAATTTTGGAGCCAATTCCGAGATTCCAATTATATATATATGTATATACGAGAATTGCTCGTTTAGAGATATAAGATATATGATTAACTGGAGAGCTTATTGTTTTGTTTTATACTATCTATCTCGAATACCACTATGACTATGGTGATGGTGTTGTAATGTAATGTGCAAATAATAGGTGAAGAATAACAATATCTAATTTTTACTAATATTGTAAAGCAGCTGAGGGGTTTGTTTGTCTGTTTGAGGGCATTCATTTGAGAATTAATGGTTTAAGATAACTACAGCCCGCACGAGTGAGACCGCAGAACACAGCTAGTATTATGTAAACGGCAGTAGGTGGAGGTATCCTCCCAAGTGGCGGGCAACACAATGAGAAAATCAGGTATTGTTATTATTCATGATTGGAGGTTATTTGAAGCTTAGGAGATGTGGAGAGAGGTGACAGAATGTCATCGGTTGTCAATATAGTTGTTATGAATTAATTTTGAGTTTGAAGGAGAGGCTGGTTGAGAGGTTGGAGATGGCTGATAGAGAGATAAGGAGGTGCGTGGACCTCATGCGAAGGTTGCGGAGGTAATCGGCAGTACCAGTAGTGTTTGAGGATGAGTCAGGATGTAGGAGGAGGCCTTTAGAGGCTAGTGAAAGTGATGGTTAGTTGAAACTCAGCAGATGTGGAGAGAGGTGACAGGATGTAACCGAATGTCGATAGAGGTGTTATGAATTAGTTTAGTTGAGTTTTGAAGGAGTGATATTTATAGAGTTAGAAGCTGATCATATTATTACATTCAATCAGTACCAAATTTGTAGGAAGAGGCCTTTAGAAGCTAATGAAAGTGGAGGTTAGTTGAAACTCAGCAGGTGTGGAGAGAGGTGACAGAATGTAGCCGGTTGTAGGTGGAGGTGTTATGAATTAGTTTAATGAATTAATTAAAAGAGTTTTGTTTTGAGAGATAATATTTGAACTGAATTTACCCACCTTTTATTTAGCGCTAATTAGTTGATAGTTGCATAATCTTTCTCCAGTGTTACCATGGCTATTATGATGAATATAGCAATTTTGTGTAGAATAATAAGTTGAGAGTATCAGCATTCAAAGTATACTGATGTATGGATCTGAGAGGTTAGTTAGTTGTTTGTTTGAGAGCGTTCATTTAGAAAATAGATGGCTTGAGATAATTACGAGACCGAGATCAGCTGGTATTATCAAGACAGCAGGAGGTGAAAGAGGTCCATTTAATTGGTGAGTAGAAGAGGTAGTAAGAGTTAGTTAGAAGTCAGACGTTGTTATTATTATGAATGAGGTTAGTTGATGTTCAGCAAATGTGGAGAGAGGTGATAGGATGTGACCGGTTGTCAATAGAGGTGTTATGAGTTAGTTTAGTTGAGTTCTAAGGATTTTTATTTATAGAGTTAGAGGCTAGTTATATTATCACTATCAGTATGTGTAATTTGTTTATTAATTTTCCTTTTAAAATCTAGTGAGGTACACGAGGAGGCGCACTGATGAAATGAGATATGAGGGCTATAATGGTCATTAGAGGTAGTCAGAGGTGAGCCACTCAGTTTGGAGGTAGGAAGAGTCAGACCGAAGCTAAAGGAGGTGTAATACAGTGTTAAGAGGTATAAAGAGGTTTGATACTAGCTGCTGCCCGTGGCTTATAGCACACGAGTTAAATTTTAGTGAAGACAAGATTAAAGAGATGCTTAGTGCCTTATTCAACGAATGGATTGTTCATTGACGAAAATAATTTTCAGGTTCTCAGCCTGGAGTGTCTAATATTGAGTATGTACGAACTGAGATGGATTAATGAACAAATTACCATTTGTTAAAAGAATGTTGTGCATAACTCTCAGTGGAGCCTGAATTTAAATTTAGAGAAAGCTATCAACCTTCTCATAGGTATTGAGCCGCCGGCGGCTCGGCTATTGTAGAACCAAAATCGCGCTCAGTGGCAGCGAGCCGCCTCGGCGCGCGCATACCATTCGATACCGTATTTTTATTATGATAGAGTATATATTCCTTTGAGCAACTTGTGTTTAAGGTATGGACAATGAACACAAAGAATCGTTGTTGAGGTTTCGCGTCATAAGTTGTCAGTTGTAACTGATGGCGCGGATCATGGAAATCTGAGCCTTATTAGTAGGACGTTATGGTGTAAAGTCAAAATGACAAGTTGTATGAAACAGAAATGTGTTTGCAATTTAAGCCTTATAGCTAGTAGGTTGGGGCATACAATTAAAATTTCAATTTGTGTCAATTAAAGATTGTTTACATTGACGTTTTTATGTTTATTTTGTTTGATCTTGTTATTAGTTATTATAAATTACATCAGCATAGAGGAGCAGATAGGAGGGATTAATGTAATTGTATTGAGTAGATTTATATATGAGTTAGTAAATATGTACGTGTGGGCCGGGTGTTGTTTGTGTAGTATAGTTGGAAGAAGAGAGTGACCGGGTGTAAAGGAGTATAATCAACATAAGATGGTCGTGGAAATGATATTTATTTGATATTATGTCTTATTTATATAGAGGTCGGTTGGGAGGCTGAAGATGGCTAAATAGATAGAAAAAGAGGCATGCGGAATCCATATGCTTGTAATTGAGTTAGAATGCAGGGAGAGGTTTTTAGAGATTTATGGGAGTGGAGGCTAGTTGAGTCCAATAGATGTGGAGAGAGGCGGCAAGACGTAACAAGAGGTCAGTTGAGAGACACAGAGGCATGTAGAGTCCACTCAACGGCGGTGGAGGCAACTGACTGTTGCTTGTGACCGAGTCAGGATGTGGGAAGAGGCCTTTAGAGGCTAATGAAAATGGAGGTCAGTTGAAACCCCAACAGATGTGGAGAGAGGCGACAGAATGCAGCCGGCTGTCAGCAGAGGTGTTATGAACCAGTTAATTAATTAATTAAGAGAGCTTTGCTTTGAGAAATGAGATTTGTACTGAATTCACCTACTTTTGCTTTATATGAAAAGATAGAAGTAAGAGTCAGTTATATAGCGCTAATCAGTTGATAGCTGCATAATCTTTCCCCAATGTTACCATGACTATTATGATAAATATAGCAATTTAGTGCAGAATAATGAGTTGAGAGTATCAACATTCAAAATATACTGATATTGTGAATCTGGGAGGTTAGTTAGTTGTTTCTTTGAGAGCGTTTATTTAAGGAATGGATGACTTGAGATAATTTCGAGACCAGCTGGTGTAATCAGAACAGCAGGAGGTGGGGAGGTCAATTCAAGTGGTGAGCAGAAAAGGTAGTAAGAGTTAATTAGAAGTCGGTCATTGTTATAATTAATGAATGAGCTTGGTTGAAACTTGGCAGATGTGGAGAGAGGTGACAGGATATAACCGGTTGTAAATAGAGGTGTTATGAATTAGTTTATTTGAGTTCTAAGGAGTTTTATTTATAGAGTTGGAAGCTAGTTATGTTATCACTATCAATCTGTGTTATATTTTAATTAATTTTTCTTTTAAAAGCTAGTGAGGCAAACGAGGAGGCGCACAGATGAAACGAGATAGTGGTCATTAGAGGTAATCAGAGGTGAGTCACTCAGTTTGGAGGCGGGAAGAGTCGGACCGAGGCTAAAGGAGGTGTGATACAGTGTTAAGAGGTATAATGAGGTTTGACAGGTACTGGCTGCTGCCCGTGGTTTTACAACACACAAGTTAAACTTTAGTAAATATAAGATTAAAGAGATTCTTAGTATTTTATTCAGCGAATGGATCATTTATTTCTCAGCCTGGAGTATCTGATACCGAGTATACATGAACTGAGATGGATCAGTGAATAGATTATTATTTGTCAAAAGAATGTTGTGCATTATTGGAGCCTGAATTTAATTTTAGAGAAAGCTATTAGTTCTAAGGATTTTTATTTATAGAGTTAGAAGCTAGTTATTTTATCACTATCAGTATGTGTAATTTGTTTACTAATTTCCTTTTAAAAGCTAGTGAGGCAAACGAGGAGGCGCACCGATGAAATGAGATATGATGGCTATAGTGGTCATTAGAGGTAATCAGAGGTGAGCCACTTAGTTTGGAGGTAGGAAGAGTCAGACCGAAGCTAAAGGAGGTGTAATACAGTGTTAAGAGGTATAAAGAGGTTTGATACTAGCTGCTGCCCGTGGCTTGCAGCACACGAGTTAAACTTTAGTAAAGACAAGATAAAAGAGATGCTTAGTGTCTTATTTATTGAATGGATCGTTTATTGACGAAAAGAATTTTCAGGTTCTCAGCCTGGAGTATCTAATATTGAGTATGTGCGAACTGAGATGGATTAATGAATAAATTATTATTTGTTAATTAAAAGAGTGTTGTGCATAGTTCTTATTGGAACCTGATTTTAATTTTAGAGAAAGCTATCAACCTTCTCGTAGGCATTGAGCCGCCGGCGGGCGGCTTGGCTACTGTAGAACCAAAAACGCGCTCAGTGGCAGTGAGCCGCCTCGGCGCGCGCATGCTATTTGATACCGTATTTTATTGTGATAGAGTCTATATTCCCTTGAATAACCTGTGTTTAAAATTGGTCTAATATTTCCTAGTCATTGCAACACTAAGAATGCGATAGGTTATGGGTATTTATTTGAAGCGTGATCTGTAACCGTAAATAAAATTGATTCGTGAGCCGATGACCTTGAAATCATTGTTCGCGAAAGTTTGTAATTAAAACTTGAGCAGATAGGAGGGATTAATGTCATTGTATTGAGTAAATTTATATATGAGTTAGTAGATATATGCATATGGGCCGGGTGTTGTTTGTATAGTGTAGTAGGAAGAAGAGAGTGACCAGGTGTAAAGAGGTGTAATTAACATAAAATAGTCATAGAAATGCTATCTATTTGATATTATATCTTATTTATATAGAGGTCGGTTGGGAGGCTGAAGATGGCTATAGATAGAAAAAGAGGCATGCGGAATCCATATGCTTGTAATTGAGTCAGAATGTAGGGAGAGGCTTTTAGAGATTTATGAGAGTGGAGGTTAGTTGAGTCCAACAGATGTGGAGAGAGGTGGCAGGATGTAATAAGTGGTCAGTAGAGAGATACAGGAGCATGTAGAGTCCATTTAACGGCGGTGGAGGTAACTGGCAGGTGCTTGTGACTGAGTCAGGATGTAGAAAAAGGCCTTTAGAGGCTAGTGAAGGTGGAGGTTAGTTGAAACCCCAACAGATGTGGAGTGAGGTGACAGGATGTAATAAGTGGTCAGTAGAGAGATACAGGAGCATGTAGAGTCCATTTAACGGCGGTGGAGGTAACTGGCAGGTGCTTGTGACTGAGTCAGGATGTAGAAAAAGGCCTTTAGAGGCTAGTGAAGGTGGAGGTTAGTTGAAACCCCAACAGATGTGGAGAGAGGTGACAGGATGTAATAAGTGGTCAGTAGAGAGATATAGGAGCATGTAGAGTCCATTTGACGGTGGTGGAGGTAACTGGCAGGTGCTTGTGACTGAGTCAGGATGTAGAAAAAGGCCTTTAGAGGCTAGTGAAGGTGGGGGTTAGTTTAAACCCCAACAGATGTGGAGAGAGGTGACAGGATGTAATAAGTGGTCAGTAGAGAGATATAGGAGCATGTAGAGTCCATTTGACGGTGGTGGAGGTAACTGGCAGGTGCTTGTGACTGAGTCAGGATGTAGAAAAAGGCCTTTAGAGGCTAGTGAAGGTGGAGGTTAGTTGAAACCCCAACAGATGTGGAGAGAGGTGACAGGATGTAATAAGTGGTCAGTAGAGAGATACAGGAGCATGTAGAGTTCATTTAACGGCGGTGGAGGTAACTGGCAGGTGCTTGTGACTGAGTCAGGATGTAGAAAAAGGCCTTTAGAGGCTAGTGAAGGTGGAGGTTAGTTGAAACCCCAACAGATGTGGAGAGAGGTGACAGGATGTAATAAGTGGTCAGTAGAGAGATATAGGAGCATGTAGAGTCCATATTGACGGCGGTGGAGGTAACTGGCAGGTGCTTGTGACTGAGTCAGGATGTAGAAAAAGGCCTTTAGAGGCTAGTGAAGGTGGAGGTTAGTTGAAACCCCAACAGATGTGGAGAGAGGTGACTGGATGTAATAAGTGGTCAGTAGAGAGATATAGGAGCATGTAGAGTTCATTTGACGGCGGTGGAGGTAACTGGCAGGTGCTTGTGACTGAGTCAGGATGTAGAAAAGGCCTTTAGAGGCTAATGAAGGTGGAGGTTAGTTGAAACCCCAACAGATGTGGAGAGAGGTGACAGGATGTAATAAGTGGTCAGTAGAGAGATACAGGAGCATGTAGAGTCCATTTAACGGCGGTGGAGGTAACTGGCAGGTGCTTGTGACTGAGTCAGGATGTAGAAAAAGGCCTTTAGAGGCTAATGAAGGTGGAGGTTAGTTGAAACCCCTACAGATGTGGAGAGAGGTGACAGGATGTAATAAGTGGTCAGTGGAGAGATACAGGAGCATGTAGAGTCCATTTAACGGCGGTGGAGGTAACTGGCAGGTGCTAGTGACTGAGTCAGGATGTAGAAAAGGCCTTTAGAGGCTAGTGAAGGTGGGGGTTAGTTGAAACCCCAACAGATGTGGAGAGAGGTGACAGGATGTAATAAGTGGTCAGTAGAGAGATATAGGAGCATGTAGAGTCCATTTGACGGCGGTAGAGGTAACTGGCAGGTGCTTGTGACTGAGTCAGGATGTAGATAAAGGCCTTTAGAGGCTAATGAAGGTGGAGGTTAGTTGAAACCCCAGCAAATGTGGAGAGAGGTGACAGGATGTAATAAGTGGTCAGTAGAGAGATACAGGAGCATGTAGAGTCCATTTAACGGCGGTGGAGGTATCTGGCAGGTGCTTGTGACTGAGTCAGGATGTAGAAGAAGGCCTTTAGAGGCTAGTGAAGGTGGAGGTTAGTTGAAACCCCAACAGATGTGGAGAGAGGTGACAGGATGTAATAAGTGGTCAGTAGAGAGATATAGGAGCATGTAGAGTCCATTTGACGGCGGTGGAGGTAACTGGCAGGTGCTTGTGACTGAGTCAGGATGTAGAAAAAGGCCTTTAGAGGCTAGTGAAGGTGGAGGTTAGTTGAAACCCCAACAGATGTGGAGAGAGGTGACTGGATGTAATAAGTGGTCAGTAGAGAGATATAGGAGCATGTAGAGTCCATTTGACGGCGGTGGAGGTAACTGGCAGGTGCTTGTGACTGAGTCAGGATGTAGAAAAAGGCCTTTAGAGGCTAGTGAAGGTGGAGGTTAGTTGAAACCCCAACAGATGCGGAGAGAGGTGACTGGATGTAATAAGTGGTCAGTAGAGAGATATAGGAGCATGTAGAGTCCATTTGACGGCGGTGGAGGTAACTGGCAGGTGCTTGTGACTGAGTCAGGATGTAGAAAAGGCCTTTAGAGGCTAATGAAGGTGGAGGTTAGTTGAAACCCCAACAGATGTGGAGAGAGGTGACTGGATGTAATAAGTGGTCAGTAGAGAGATATAGGAGCATGTAGAGTCCATTTGACGGCGGTGGAGGTGACTGGCAGGTGCTTGTGACTGAGTCAGGATGTAGAAAAGGCCTTTAGAGGCTAATGAAGGTGGAGGTTAGTTGAAACCCCAACAGATGTGGAGAGAGGTGACAGGATGTAATAAGTGGTCAGTAGAGAGATACAGGAGCATGTAGAGTCCATTTAACGGCGGTGGAGGTAACTGGCAGGTGCTTGTGACTGAGTCAGGATGTAGAAAAAGGCCTTTAGAGGCTAGTGAAAGGTGGAGGTTAGTTGAAACCCCAACAGATGTGGAGAGAGGTGACAGGATGTAATAAGTGGTCAGTAGAGAGATATAAGAGCATGTAGAGTCCATTTGACGGCGGTGGAGGTAACTGGCAGGTGCTTGTGACTGAGTCAGGATGTAGAAAAGGCCTTTAGAGGCTAATGAAGGTGGAGGTTAGTTGAAACCCCAACAGATGTGGAGAGAGGTGACAGGATGTAATAAGTGGTCAGTAGAGAGATACAGGAGCATGTAGAGTCCATTTAACGGCGGTGGAGGTAGCTGGCAGGTGCTAGTGACTGAGTCAGGATGTAGAAAAAGGCCTTTAGAGGCTAGTGAAGGTGGAGGTTAGTTGAAACCCCAACAGATGTGGAGAGAGGTGACAGGATGTAATAAGTGGTCAGTAGAGAGATATAGGAGCATGTAGAGTCCATTAGACGGCGGTGGAGGTAACTGGCAGGTGCTTGTGACTGAGTCAGGATGTAGAAAAGGCCTTTAGAGGCTAATGAAGGTGGAGGTTAGTTGAAACCCCAACAGATGTGGAGAGAGGTGACAGGATGTAATAAGTGGTCAGTAGAGAGATACAGGAGCATGTAGAGTCCATTTAACGGCGGTGGAGGTAGCTGGCAGGTGCTTGTGACTGAGTCAGGATGTAGAAAAAGGCCTTTAGAGGCTAGTGAAGGTGGAGGTTAGTTGAAACCCCAACAGATGTGGAGAGAGGTGACAGGATGTAATAAGTGGTCAGTAGAGAGATATAGGAGCATGTAGAGTCCATTAGACGGCGGTGGAGGTAACTGGCAGGTGCTTGTGACTGAGTCAGGATGTAGAAAAAGGCCTTTAGAGGCTAGTGAAGGTGGAGGTTAGTTGAAACCCCAACAGATGTGGAGAGAGGTGACAGGATGTAATAAGTGGTCAGTAGAGAGATATAGGAGCATGTAGAGTCCATTTGACGGCGGTGGAGGTAACTGGCAGGTGCTTGTGACTGAGTCAGGATGTAAAAAAGGCCTTTAGAGGCTAATGAAGGTGGAGTGGAGGTGTTATGAATTAGTTTAATTAATTAATTAAAAGAGTTTTGTTTTGAGAGATAATATTTGTACTGAATTTACCCACCTTTTATTTAGCGCTAATTAGTAGATAGTTGCATAATCTTTCTCCAGTGTTACCATGGCTATTATGATGAATATAGCAATTTTGTGTAGAATAATAAGTTGAGAGTATCAGCATTCAAATTATACTGATATATGGATCTGAGAGGTTAGTTAGTTGTTTGTTTGAGAGCGTTCATTTAGAAAATAGATGGCTTGAGATAATTACGAGACCGAGATCAGCTGATATTATCAAGACAGCAGGAGGTGAAAGAGGTCCATTTAATTGGTGAGTAGAAGAGGTAGTAAGAGTTAGTTAGAAGTCAGACGTTGTTATTATTATGAATGAGGTTAGTTGATGTTCAGCAAATGTGGAGAGAGGTGATAGGATGTGACCGGTTGTCAATAGAGGTGTTATGAGTTAGTTTAGTTGAGTTCTAAGGATTTTTATTTATAGAGTTAGAGGCTAGTTATATTATCACTATCAGTATGTGTAATTTGTTTATTAATTTTCCTTTTAAAATCTAGTGAGGTAAACGAGGAGGCGCACCGATGAAATGAGATATGAGGGCTATAGTAGTCATTAGAGGTAGTCAGAGGTGAGCCACTCAGTTTGGAGGTAGGAAGAGTCAGACCGAAGCTAAAGGAGGTGTAATACAGTGTTAAGAGGTATAAAGAGGTTTGATACTAGCTGCTGCCCGTGGCTTATAGCACGCGAGTTAAATTTTAGTGAAGACAAGATTAAAGAGATGCTTAGTGTCTTATTCAACGAATGGATCGTTTATTGACGAAAAGAATTTTTAGGTTCTCAGCCTGGAGTATCTAATATTGAGTATGTACGAACTGAGATGGATTAATGAATAAATTATTATTTGTTAAAAGAATGTTGTGCATAACTCTTAGTGGAGCCTGAATTTAAATTTAGAGAAAGCTATCAACCTTCTCATAGGTATTGAGCCGCCGGCGGCTCGGCTATTGTAGAACCAAAATCGCGCTCAGTGGCAGTGATCCGCCTCGGCGCGCGCATACTATTTGATACCGTATTTTTATTATGATAGGGTATATATTCCTTTGAGCAACTTGTGTTTAAGGTATAGACAATGAACACAAAGAATCGTTGTTGAGGTTTCGCGTCATAAGTTGTCAGTTGTAACTGATGGCGCGGATCATGGAAACCTGAGTCTTATTAGTAGGACGTTATGGTGTAAAGTCAAATGACAAGTTGTATGAAACAGAAATGTGTTTGCAATTTAAGCCTTATAGCTAGTAGGTTGGGGCATACAATTAAAATTTCAATTTGTGTCAATTAAAGATTGTTTACATTGACGTTTTTATGTTTATTTTGTTTGATCTTGTTATTAGTTATTATAAATTACATCAGCATAGAGGAGCAGATAGGAGGGATTAATGTAGTTGTATTGAGTAGATTTATATATGAGTTAGTAAATATGTACATGTGGGCCGGGTGTTGTTTGTGTAGTATAGTTGGAAGAAGAGAGTGACCGGGTGTAAAGGAGTATAATCAACATAAGATGGTCGTGGAAATGATATTTATTTGATATTATGTCTTATTTATATAGAGGTCGGTTGGGAGGCTGAATGATGGCTAGATAGATAGAAAAAGAGGCATGCGGAATCCATATGCTTGTAATTGAGTTAGAATGCAGGGAGAGGTTTTTAGAGATTTATGAGAGTGAAGGCTAGTTGAGTCCAACAGATGTGGAGAGAGGCGGCAAGACGTAACAAGAGGTCAGTTGAGAGACACAGAGGCATGTAGAGTCCATTCAACGGCGGTGGAGGCAACTGACTGTTGCTTGTGACCGAGTCAGGATGTAGGAAGAGGCCTTTAGAGGCTAATGAAAATGGAGGTCAGTTGAAACCCCATCAGATGTGGAGAGAGGCGACAGAATGCAGCCGGCTGTCAGCAGAGGTGTTATGAACCAGTTAATGAGAATATACTAACAATTATTTACATAATAAGAAATAAGTAAATAAAATAAAAGAAAAGATAAAAATATAATAATATTATACAAGCATTTCTAAGAGAAGAAACAAGAATATAAATATGAGAAGAAATAAGAGGCAAGAGTTATGTACCAATAAAGTGAAAGTAATGTTCAGTTATCATACTCTTGAAAATGGGTAGGGTTAATAGAAGTAAGAAGAGACTAAACTGTGATAAAGTAAGAGGATACATGGAGGTCTATGATTAGTGTTAGTTAAGTTTGTATTAAATTAGAGATCATTTAGTTTTATCTAATCTTTTTCTAATATTATCATGTCTATTATAATAAAGATTTCATCATTGTGTAAGAGAGCAAATTGAGGGTATCAATATAAAGTTCTATTAGTATAGTTAGGCTGAGAGGTTTGTTTGTTTGTTTAAAAAGCGTTTAAAATAAAAGGATGGTTTGAAATAATAACGGGACCAGGACTTGTATGGGTGAGACCGTATAGTACAGCTAGTATTGTTTTGTTTTGTGTATTTTAATAGCAGGAGGTGGCAGGAGGAGGAACCCATCCAAGTGGTGTGCAGAAGAGGCAAGATTAATAAGAGGTCAAGTATTGTAGTATTTGTGATTGAGGTTAATTGAAAACAAAAGATGTGAAGAGAGGTGGCAGGATGTAATCGGTTGTCAACAAAGGTGTTATGAATTAATTTAGTTTAGTTGAAAGGAGTTTAGTTTTTTAGAAGCTGGCCGTATTATCATTATAGATTGGCGCAATTTTGCTCAATCGTTTCATATTTGAGCAAAAAAAAAAAAAAAAATAAAAGTAAGAGCCCATTGTATAGGATCAGTTAGTAGATAGTGTGATAGAATGAGCATTGGTTGATATATTTTAGTCTATTTGGTTAAAGTTATATTTTAGAAGAAGTTATTAATAGCTTTTGTAATTGAGCAAATTTATATGTAAGTTAATGAGTATAAATATATATAGGCTAATATAGTTTGTATTTGTTTAATAGGGAGATAGTAAACAGGACGAGTAAGAGCATAATTGCAAAGAGTAATTATTATAGAAATGATAGATAGGAGCTGGTTTGGAGATTGAAGACGATAGATGAGGAGATAAAGAGGCATGTGACAACCATGTGTCAGCGATGAAGGCAGCCAGAGGCGGTAGCGTTGCCTGCAGATGAGTCAAGATGTAGGGAGAGGTCATTAAGAGACTAGTGAGAGTGGAGGTTGGTTGAAATTCAATAGATGTGGAGAGAGGTGATAGGATGTAGTCGGTGGTTAGAGATGTTTAATGAATATATTTAGCTGAGTTAAAAGGAGTTTTTGTTACTAGAGTTAGTAATAGTCATTTTTCGTAATTTGTTTGTATTACTTTGTTAACTAGGGTTTTTTAATAATAATACAAACAAGGAGCCACTTATGTAGTGTTAGCTAGTTGACAGCGTGACAGAGCGCGCGTGTGTTTAGGTTATTAGATAAGCTGGCTGTACACAGAGAAGGATAATCATAGAAATGATATGTAAAGGCCAGTTAGGAAACTGAGGATAACAAACAGAGAAGTAGAGACTCAGCCGGTGACCAATCAAAAAGGGGTCATGGATTAATTTAGCCGAGTTTGAAGGAGAAGCTGGTTTAGAGGTTGGATAAGGTTGATAGAGAGTTCATGTGACGGTGGCAGAGGTAACCGGCATCGGCGGAAGTGTTCGGAAGCGAGTCAAGATGTAGGGAGAGGTTTTTAGAATTTAATGAAAGTGGAGGTTTTTAGTTGAGATCCAGAGATGTGGAGAGAGGTGACAGGATGATTTAATTATAGAAATGATTAATAGAATCAGTTTGAAATACCGAATATAGCTAATAGAGAGATATGGGGGTTTGCGAGACTCATGCGATGGCTGCAGAGGTAGACGACGGCAGCGGCGGCGTCCTCGAGCGTGAGTCAGGATATAGGAGAAAACTTTAGAGACTAATGAGAGCGAATTTGAGTGACTATGATGATTAGAGATGGTTATTGTTATTGACGGGAGCCACCAATAGAAGCCAGAAGAAGCAAGATTTTGATAATATCAGTAAAGGAGCACTCGAAAGCCCAAGACTAAATTCGGTTAGGCTTTGTCAACAAAGCACTATTGAGTAGAAATTCCTATGTTTCACGTAATCGATTTCTAACATAACTGTGATTATGATGATTGCACTGCGATGCCGTGCACAAGAACAGGTTGAGAATAAGGCTATTTAATCCAAGCCAACACCATCAAGCCGAGGGGTATGCCTGTCTTATTCGAGAGTGTTCACTCTAAGAATCAATGGTTCGTCGTTACTATGGGACAAGGATCTGCATATGTGGAAATGTATTATTGATAAAACAGGTGGATAGATAGATTGATAAATTCCCATTGTAAATACTAATTTCAAATAGTGCATGGAAGGGTCTGCATCACACGGAGGTCAGTAGAGGTAAGAAGAGCCGGCTCAGAAGGCCAGGCGCTGCCACTATCAATGACAGAGGCCAGATGAGATTAAAAGATGCAACAGTATGTAATAACTTGGCCAAGTCGCTTTAAGCGATAAGACCGCCCATTTTGTGCGACTTATACATTCTCGCTATTGCTTAAATTTGAGTTGTTAATGTATTGAGTTTATTTAATTTATTTAATTTGTTTCATTTTATTGAATTTATTTAATTTGTCCCAATTTATTACAAATTATTTTAATTTAAATGATTTGATATGTATTTGTTTTAGTTTTAATGAGATTATAAGAATTTATTTTAATTTATTTGAGTTTATATGATTTTATTTTAATTTTTAAATTTCATTAAGATTTGTATGAATTTATTTTTATTAGTATGAATTATTTTAATTTTAGTTTTTAATAGTGCTGTTACTAGAAGTAGCATAAAACCGGTCATGATAATATTGTTTGTAAAGATCGAAATGAAGGATGTACACCGCCTCGCGTCACATCCACTCTCAAGGGATGCGAAAATGTGTGTAAGCATGATAGCTTCTATCAAATAGATGTGGAGAGAGGTGATAGGTTCTATTCAATAGATGTGGAGAGAGGTGATAGGATGTAGTCGGTGGTTAGAGATGTTTAATGAATATATTTAGCTGAGTTAAAAGGAGTTTTTGTTACTAGAGTTAGTAATAGTCATTTTTCGTAATTTGTTTGTGTTACTTTGTTAACTAGGGTTTTTTAATAATAATACAAACAAGGAGCCACTTATGTAGTGTTAGCTAGTTGACAGCGTGACAGAGCGCGCGTGTGTTTAGGTTATTAGATAAGCTGGCTGTATACAGAGAAGGATAATCAAAGAAATGATATGTAGAGGCCAGTTAGGAAACTGAGGACAACGAACAGAGAAGTAAAAAGGGGTCATGGATTAATTTAGCCGAGTTTGAAGGAGAATCTGGTTTAGATAGATAGATAGATAGATAACTTTATTTGTACAACACAAAAAGATACAGAACACGATAAACACAAAGTAAAGTAATAGCTAGAAAGTACAAGTCGCACAAATGGGCGGCCTTATCGCTGAAAGCGATTTCTTCCAGGCAACCTTTGGATGGAAAAGAGCTGATTCAGCCTTAATGGTAGGTTGTGAATAATTTAACTTATAATATACACTATTTACATAATTATGATTTTAAATATTAAATTAATAATACATACCAAATAAATTATATTCATAGATACATACAAATAATTACATACATACATGTATACATACATAAATAATACAGGAATATATACGGATATTAGACAGTACTGAGGTAGTGATCAGTTACCATTGCTTTGAAAATGGGTAGGGACATGGTTTAGAGGTTGGATAAGGTTGATAGAGAGTTCATGTGACGGCGGCAGAGGTAACCGGCATCGGCGGAAGTGTTCGGAAGTGAGTCAAGATGTAGGGAGAGGTTTTTAGAATTTAATGAAAGTGGAGGTTTTTAGTTGAGATCCAGAGATGTGGAGAGAGGTGACAGGATGATTTAATAATAGAAATGATTAATAGAATCAGTTTGAAATACCGAATATAGCTAATAGAGAGATATGGAGGTTTGCGAGACTCATGCGATGGCAGCAGAGGTAGACGACGGCAGCGGCGGCGTCCTCGAGCGTGAGTCAGGATATAGGAGAAAACTTTAGAGACTAATGAGAGCGAATTTGAGTGACTATGATGATTAGAGATGGTTATTGTTATTGACGGGAGCCACCAATAGAAGCCAGAAGAAGCAAGATTTTGATAATATCAGTAAAGGGGCACTCGAAAGCCCAAGACTAAATTCGGTTAGGCTTTGTCAACAAAGCACTATTGAGTAGAAATTCCTATGTTTCACGTAATCGATTTCTAACATAACTGTGACTATGATGATTGCACTGCGATGCCGTGCGCAACAACAGGTTGAAAATAAGGCTATTTAATCCAAGCCAACACCATCAAGCCGAGGGGTATGCCTGTCTTATTAGAGAGTGTTCACTCTAAGAGTCAATGGTTCGTCGTTACTATGGGACAAGGATCTGCATATGTGGAAATGTATTATTGATAAAACAGGTGGATAGATAGGTTGATAAATTCCCATTGTAAACACTAATTTCAAATAGTGCATGGAAGGGTCTGCATCACACGGAGGTCAGTAGAGGTAAGAAGAGCCGGCTCAGAAGGCCAGGCGCTGCCACTATCAATGACAGAGGCCAGATGAGATTAAAAGATGCAACAGTATGTAATAACTTGGCCAAGTCGCTTTAAGCGATAAGACCGTCCATTTTGTGCGACCTATACATTCCCGCCACCGCTCAAATTTGAGTTGTTAATGTATTGAGTTTATTTAATTTATTTAATTTGTTTCATTTTATTGAATTTATTTAATTTGTCCCAATTTATTACAAATTATTTTAATTTAAATGATTTGATATGTATTTGTTTTTAGTTTTAATGAGATTATAAGAATTTATTTTAATTTATTTGAATTTATATGATTTTATTTTGATTTTTAAATTTCATTAAGATTTGTATGAATTTATTTTTATTAGTATGAATTATTTTAATTTTAGTTTTTAATAGTGCTGTTACTAGAAGTAGAATAAAACCGGTCATGATAACATTGTTTATAGAGATCGAAATGAAGGATGTACACCGCCTCGCGTCACATCCACTCTCAAGGGATGCGAAAATGTGTGTAAGCATGATAGCTTCTATCAAATAGATGTGGAGAGAGGTGATAGGTTCTATTCAATAGATGTGGAGAGAGGTGATAGGATGTAGTCGGTGGTTAGAGATGTTTAATGAATATATTTAGCTGAGTTAAAAGGAGTTTTTGTTACTAGAGTTAGTAATAGTCATTTTTCGTAATTTGTTTGTATTACTTTGTTAACTAGGGTTTTTTAATAATAATACAAACAAGGAGCCACTTATGTAGTGTTAGCTAGTTGACAGCGTGACAGAGCGCGCGTGTGTTTAGGTTATTAGATAAGCTGGCTGTATACAGAGAAGGATAATCAAAGAAATGATATGTAGAGGCCAGTTAGGAAACTGAGGACAACGAACAGAGAAGTAGAGACTCAGCCGGTGACCAATCAAAAAGGGGTCATGGATTAATTTAGCCGAGTTTGAAGGAGAAGTTGGTTTAGAGGTTGGATAAGGTTGATAGAGAGTTCATGTGACGGCGGCAGAGGTAACCGGCGTCGGCGGAAGTGCTCGGAAGTGAGTCAAGATGTAGGGAGAGGTTTTTAGAATTTAATGAAAGTGGAGGTTTTTAGTTGAGATCCAGAGATGTGGAGAGAGGTGACAGGATGATTTAATTATAGAAATGATTAATAGAATCAGTTTGAATTACCGAATATAGCTAATAGAGAGATATGGAGGTTTGCGAGACTCGTGCGATGGCAGCAGAGGTAGACGACGGCAGCAGCGGCGTCCTTGAGCGTGAGTCAGGATATAGGAGAAAACTTTAGAGACTAATGAGAGCGAATTTGAGTGACTATGATGATTAGAGATGGTTATTGTTATTGACGGGAGCCACCAATAGAAGCCAGAAGAAGCAAGATTTTGATAGTATCAGTAAAGGGGCACTCGAAAGTCCAAGACTAAATTCGGTTAGGCTTTTGTCAACAAAGCACTATTGAGTAGAAATCCCTATGTTTCACGTAATCAATTTCTAAAATAACTGTGACTATGATGATTGCACTGCGATGCCGTGCGCAACAACAGGTTGAAAATAAGGCTATTTAATCCAAGCCAACACCACCAAGCCGAGGGGTATGCCTGTCTTATTCGAGAGTGTTCACTCTAAGAATCAGTGGTTCGTCATTACTATGGGACAAGGATCTGCATATGTGGAAATGTATTATTGATAAAACAGGTGGATAGATAGATTGATAAATTCTCATTGTAAACACTAATTTCAAATAGTGCATGGAAGGGTCTGCATCACGCGGAGGTCAGTAGAGGTAAGAAGAGCCTGCTCAGAAGGCCAGGCGCTGCCACTATCAATGACAGAGGCCAGATGAGATTAGAAGATGCAACAGTATGTAATAACTTGGCCAAGTCGCTTTAGGCGATAAGACCGTCCATTTTGTGCGACTTATACATTCTCGCTATTGCTAAAATTTGAGTTGTTAATGTATTGAGTTTATTTAATTTATTTAATTTGTTTCATTTTATTGAATTTATTTAATTTGTTCCAATTTATTACAAATTATTTTAATTTAAATGATTTGATATGTATTTGTTTTAGTTTTAATGAGATTATAAGAATTTATTTTAATTTATTTGAGTTTATATGATTTTATTTTAATTTTTAAATTTCATTAAGATTTGTATGAATTTATTTTTATTAGTATGAATTATTTTAATTTTAGTTTTTAATAGTGCTGTTACTAGAAGTAGAATGAAACCGGTCATGATAATATTGTTTGTAAAGATCATGTGACGGCGGCAGAGGTAACCGGCATCGGCGGAAGTGCTCGGAAGTGAGTCAAGATGTAGGGAGAGGTTTTTAGAATTTAATGAAAGTGGAGGTTTTTTAGTTGAGATCCAGAGATGTGGAGAGAGGTGACAAGATGATTTAATTATAGAAATGATTAATAGAATCAGTTTGAAATACCGAATATAGCTAATAGAGAGATATGGAGGTTTGCGAGACTCGTGCGATGGCAGCAGAGGTAGACGACGGCCGCGGCGGCGTCCTCGAGCGTGAGTCAGGATATAGGAGAAAACTTTAGAGACTAATGAGAGCGAATTTGAGTGACTATGATGATTAGAGATGGTTATTGTTATTGAAGGGAGCCACCAATAGAAGCCAGAAGAAGCAAGATTTTGATAGTATCAGTAAAGGGGCACTCGAAAGTCCAAGACTAAATTCGGTTAGGCTTTGTCAACAAAGCACTATTGAGTAGAAATCCCTATGTTTCACGTAATCGATTTCTAAAATAACTGTGACTATGATGATTGCACTGCGATGCCGTGCGCAACAACAGGTTGAAAATAAGGCTATTTAGTCCAAGCCAACACCACCAAGCCGAGGGGTATGCCTGTCTTATTCGAGAGTGTTCACTCTAAGAATCAGTGGTTCGTCGTTACTATGGGACAAGGATCTGCATATGTGGAAATGTATTATTGATAAAACAGGTGGATAGATAGATTGATAAATTCCCATTGTAAACACTAATTTCAAATAGTGCATGGAAGGGTCTGCATCACGCGGAGGTCAGTAGAGGTAAGAAGAGCCGGCTCAGAAGGCCAGGCGCTGCCACTATCAATGACAGAGGCCAGATGAGATTAAAAGATGCAACAGTATGTAATAACTTGGCCAAGTCGCTTTAGGCGATAAGACCGTCCATTTTGTGCGACTTATACATTCTCGCTATTGCTTAAATTTGAGTTGTTAATGTATTGAGTTTATTTAATTTATTTAATTTGTTTCATTTTATTGAATTTATTTAATTAGTCCCAATTTATTACAAATTATTTTAATTTAAATGATTTGATATGTATTTGTTTTAGTTTTAATGAGATTATAAGAGTTTATTTTAATTTATTTGAATTTATATGATTTTATTTTAATTTTTTAAATTTCATTAAGGTTTGTATGAATTTATTTTTATTAGTATGAATTATTTTAATTTTAGTTTTTAATAGTACTGTTACTAGAAGTAGAATAAAACCGGTCATGATAATATTGTTTATAAAGATCGAAATGAAGGATGTACACCGCCTCGCGTCACATCCACTCTCAAGGGATGCGATAATGTGTGCAAGCATGATAGCTTCGATCGTTGGTTCGTGAAGTATAATTGTCTTTAGCCACGTGCTTCGCCGAACCATAGTGCTTGATCAGAATTTTCATATGCATTGCCTCTGCTGCATCCACTTTACGAGGGATGCAGAGAGGTATGTAGGCAAGACAACGTCGATCATCGGTTCGTGAAGTATAATTGTCATCAGCCCCGTGCTTTGTCGGACCACCGAGCCCAGCAAAGTTTTCATATCCCATCAGCTGCATCTGCTGCATCCATTCTCCAAGGGATGCGGAGAGGCGCGAATGCAAGACAGCGTCGATCGTCGGTTCGTGAAGTATAATTGTCATCATCCCCGCGCTTCGTCGGACATCCGAGCCCAGCCGTAAACTTTCATATCCCATCAATCGCCTCTGCTGCATCCACTCTTCAAGGGATGCGGAGAGGTGCGAAGGCAAGACAGCGTCGATCGTCGGTTCGTGAAGTATAATTGTCATCATCCCCGTGTTTCGTCGGACATCCGAGCCCAGCCGTAAATATTCATATCCCATCAACCGCCTCTGCTGCATCCACTCTTCAAGGGATGCGGAGGAGAGGTGCGAGGGCAAGACAGCGTCGATCGTCGGTTCGTGAAGTATAGTTGTCATTGGCCCCGTGTGTCGTCGAAACCGCCGAGCCCATATTATGCGCCCATACTATATTCCACCAGCCTCGCCCCGCGACCCCACCCATGCAAGCTCAGATCCCGTGGGAATATCGAGACAAAGAGAGCCCATGCGTCAATCCAGGCGTCCAGCCTTTCACATGACAGAATTTTATTTCAGTCCCTTCAGTAGTAGTTCCAGCGTGAAGGAGCAAAAACAATATACACACACGCACTTACACAACACATACACAACACGCACTTATATATTTCATGAAAACTACTTATACGACGATCAAAGTATAGCTCCGGAAGTATAGCTATCACAAGCACTATGTTCCGTCGAAACACCTAGCCCGACCAAGCATTTTATATTATGATGTACCTATAAATTCTATGAAAATTATAAATAAAAATATGAAGAATCTGAGATTTTGAAGACGTAGACGCAAAGCTGTTCCATTTACGACTCACCAACCGCCTACTTCCAGGGGGGTCCCTCCTTGTCGCTACCTACGTAGAGAGGACAAGGAGGCGGAGGAGGATCGCTCGGGTCTCCGGGGGAGAACTCACAAAATTAATTGCTCCTCACCCCAGCCTCAGCGATCCCCGAATGCTCTGATGAATGAAAGGATGACTGAAGAAACGCTGTTCAGGCCGCAGAAACAAAACCAGCTTTATACTAGCACTTATTTCAGAGCTGAAAAGGCAGTCCGATGGACGCGGGCACCAGATGATCCAGGTCAGGGGGCCATGCCCATTCAGAAGGGAGCACCGATCTCTCCGACAAGACCAAAAAGCGGTCTGTTTTCCATCAGAAAACCAAGTTCTGATCATCATTTATTCCGATTTTATTCCATCAATTATTCGTAGGGCCCCGCCGACAATACCAAAAAGGCATTCCGTTTTCCGTCAGAAATCCAAGTTCTGAACCGTCACCTGTTCCAAAGACAATATGGTGGTAATCCAGGGAAAGTATATTCCAATAATTCCGGTCCGTAGGGCTCCGCCACAAACATCAAAAACACACAAAGCACCAAGAACACTAATAAAATTCACTTGTAAAATAGATACTACACATCACTCGACCTCTTTTAAAATCCTCGAAAAATACACGGGAGCGCCTAGTGGAGTCGACCGCTCTCCACTACGGCCCGAGACCGACTAAAGGTTAGGTTAGGTTAGGTTAGGTTAGGTTAGGTTAGGTTAGGTTAGGTTAGGTTAGGTTAGGTTAGGTTAGGTTAGGTTAGGTTAGGTTAGGTTAGGTTAGGTTAGGTTAGGTTAGGTTAGGTTAGGTTAGGTTAGGTTAGGTTAGGTTAGGTTAGGTTGCCCACCAGTTGGACAGCCTCCTCGTGGCGTGGGTGGAAACAGCGTCGATCAATCGAAGAGAAGTTTCTCTTTTCCATTGATCGGCGCTGGCCAATGGTCTGACATAGTAGGTACACTACACATACACATCACACACACACACACGCACATTGGTTCGTCCTCGTCGATGGGCTTTTACCATCGGCTTGGGCGAACCAATCACACGCACACATACACCACACACACACATACACTATACATATTGGAGGGTGCTCTTGCCTTAATCGGCTGGAGCACGTGTAGCGTAAGTTATACACACGAAGCTGTGGATCAGCACAAAACACAAAAAAATGGAAACGACGGCAATTGAAAATATTCTCCGGGCGGGTCCTTCCTCAGGAGGGGAATCCCGTCACGCTTCGGCGTGCTGCCCCGTAGTATACGGAGGGGGCAACAGTTGCAATAGTGGACTAGAAAGTGGAGACGAGTGGGAGATGGCTCAGGAAGCGAGCGGGGGTCCGAAAATCTATAACCCCATACCAGTCGACGTAGGAGTTAGTGGAGAAGAGGATGGGCTGAGTAAGCCGGAGGTAGGGCTCGAAGAGCCGAAGTGCGAACAGGTCGCAAGAGTGTTGAAGGAGCAGCGGCTTCGTAGCCCGCATGTCAGGCTCACGCGGCTAGAAGACCTTGCTGCTGGAAAGAGTGAGAGTGTAACGCAACAAGCTCGTGAACGATCGCCAATTGCGCGAAAGGCGAAGTCCTTGGACAATTTGTTCGGCTCCCTGTCGGACCTATCTGAGACAGGCGACAGCGACGAGTCTTCGCTGTCTTGCGCTTCTATGAAGAGCGGTAGAAAGGCGGGCAAGAGGACGTTGCCTCCTGAGGAGAAAGAAAGTGCTGGTGCGACACCAGCGCAAAGAGGCAGAGGCCGACCGCCCAGCACAGGGCAGTATGTGGGCCTGCACAAGGCCAGACAGGCCATGAAGGAGTTGGATGCTGCGTTTATACGTAAGCAGGCGGCTGATGACCTTGCGGCCGTGAGAGGGGCGCTTGTGGAGCCTCGTCCTCAGAGAGAAAGTCAGCCCTCAGGCGAGCACATCGGCCGCCATAAAGAGATCGAGGCAAATGTGGCTGCAGAGCGTGAGCTCATCCGCCTTCGGGCTGAGAAGGGCCTGACCCGAGATGGGTCGCCACGGTCTTCGACCAGTAGATCGGTTAAGATCGCCGATTTGGTAGTTCCAATCGGCGATCCGAAGGCGCAGACAGCGACCGCCATCGGGGACAAGGCTGCGTCCAATTTGTTGGCCGTACAGGAGGTGGCCCAGCGCAGTGGTCACCTTAAGGGGGAGTTTATCAAGTTCCTCAAAGTTGCCACTACCAACATCAAGGTGGCACTCGAGGAGCTGACTACCCGGACTCAGACGGAGGAGATGGCGCAGCTGAAGGCCGACAATGCCAGGCTCAACCAATTCGTGGCGAATCTTCGCAAAGAGATGGCGGAAATGATAAAAGAGATGCGGAACATCCGCCGCGAGAACGCGCAGTTAAGAGAGAGCGTTGGGCCCTCTCAGCCACAGAACATAATGCGTCAAGTCGGTGACATGGTGAATGCCCGACTTGAAGCAATTGAGACAAGGCTTCTTCCGGAGGAAAATCTACGTCCTCCACTTGCGGCGGACAGGTCGCGAGCCACAACCAAGGCTGCACCGACTGCTAAGCAGGCAGCGCCGAATCCAGCAGTGACCTTCGCCGAAAAGGTCTCGGCGGGGAGGAAAGGACCCCCTAAACAAACTGCCCAAGCACAACCGGGCACCTCGGCCCAGACTTCCACGCCCACGCCATCAACATCTCAGGCGTGGACCACGGTGGGAAAGAGCGGAAAGCCTGTCAATGAACCTGGCTCTAAGAGGAAGCGTGGTAAGCGCGGTGGGCAGAAGGCCAAGCGCAAGCCCAGGCTAACTCCTCCCAAGACGGCGGCGATTGTCGTGTCGCTTCCGCAGGAGGCGCTAGACGGAGGCACGACCTACGCTGACGTCTTCAAGACGGCGAGGCAGCGGTTGGACCTCAAGTCCATTGGGATCGAAGCGGTGGCGCTCGACCGCAAGACGGCCACGGGGGCACGGTTGTTGGTGGTGCCAGGGGAGGACAGAGCCAATAAAGCCGATGTCCTGGCTGACAAGCTCCGCGAATTGCTCGCAGACGTCGGAGGTCTCAGGGTCTCGAGGCCTGTGATTTGCGCAGAATTGCGCATAACGGGCTTCGACGACTCTGTCGAGGCAGATGAAATTGCGGCTGCGGTTTGCCAGCTGGGGCAATGTGCCCGGGAGAACGTCAAGGTGGGCACTATTCGTGTGTCCCCCCGTGGTTCAGGGTCTGTGTGGGTCCGCTGCCCCATCGAGGCAGCAAAGCGACTTGGCACGGCAGGACGCCTCTTGGTAGGTTGGACTTCGGCGAAGGTCGAGGTCCTGAAACAAAGAGGACTTAGGTGTTTTAAGTGCCTAGAACCTGGACACGTCCGGGCTCGGTGTCCGTCCCTGGTCGACCGCAGCGATGAGTGCTATCGTTGCGGCCAACAGGGACATAAGGCGGCGTCCTGCCATGCGGCAGCAAGGTGCTCGCTGTGTGCTAAGGCCGACAAGCCA
This sequence comes from Idaea straminata, assembly GCA_951213275.1. Lineage (NCBI taxonomy): Eukaryota > Metazoa > Arthropoda > Insecta > Lepidoptera > Geometridae > Idaea > Idaea straminata. Next base: position 15,813,198 of record OX577848.1, read on the forward strand.
GCACAGCATAGGCTGGGAGGCAAGGCGTGCCCCCGGCAAAAGTCGGTAAAAGGGGTTGATACACCTCGACCCAGCGATCCAGTGGTTCCTGCTGCTCCCCAACCCGAGGACGCGCCGGACTTTGAGATGCCGTGCCCGTAGGGGTACCGCATCTCACGCTGGCCTGAGAAGGCTGCAGAGAGGATCGGCTTCGGCTGGCCCTCTTTGCCCCGAAATATGGGCAGCACTTTAGCTGCCCCAACACGGCCCATGGCGGTGGACTCGGGGGAGTCCATCGCCAGTTTAAGGGCTCGAGGAGGCGGCGGCGTGCTTCACGCCGCCTTTCTCGTGGTGACCATAATAATGAGGAGGGGTCCGCAAGGACCAGCCACCGTCGGGGGAAGCCATTCATGCGCAGGCGATAATGGTACCCCCGGCATTATGGTGGTGAGATAGGAGCACCGTCAGGTTTTTAGTGAGTATGCCGGCTGCTTCACGGCCGGAGAGCCTCACATACCCCACCGCTCCCCCCGGGGCGGTGGAAGTGCAGTTTCATGCATTTTCCTGACGTTAAAAAAAAAAAAAAAAAAAAAGGTTAGGTTAGGTTAGGTTAGGTTAGGTTAGGTTAGGTTAGGTTAGGTTAGGTTAGGTTAGGTTAGGTTAGGTTAGGTTAGGTTAGGTTAGGTTAGGTTAGGTTAGGTTAGGTTAGGTTTTTTTTTTTTTTTTTTTTTTTTTTTTTTTTTTTTTTTTTTTTTTTTTTTTTTTTTTTTTTTTTTTTTTTTCTTGGGAAGAGAATAGAGGTTGACGCTTAGGTGCTATCGGGATACTCCATCCACGCCCCCATTTTCGAAGAGAGTAGAATAGAAAAGATAGAAAGAAGAGTAGAAAAGAGTGTTGGTTTGGGAAGATATAGAGGAAAGGGCAGGTCAAATATGGACGGAATTGTGAGGGGGTATGTCAGAGTGTTAACCCGCACCTACACTCAACCCATATATACTTGTATTTAATAGGACGTGGTTTTACTTTTCCAATATCTGCATTATTGCATACGGTTATGCTGATACGATGGTACCCAGGAGTATATCGTGTGGGCAATACCGAATGCCAAAATGCATGTATTTGATAAGTGGTTGGTGGTGGTGGTGGTGTTGGTGGTGGATGTACCATTTGTTAGATATCTGCGTCACGACATTCAGTGATACTGATATAAATATACTCTGGAGTATATCATGTGGATATCACCGCATGCCATGACACATGTATTCAACAAGTGGTTGGTGGATGGATGGATGGGCCATTTATTCAATATCTGCGTCATTGTACTCAGCGATACTGATATGAATATACTCTGGAGTATATCATGTGGGTATCACCGCATGCCATAACACATGTATTTAACAAGTGGTTGGTGGATGGGTTATTTATTCAATAACTGCGTCATTGCACTCAGCGATACTGATATGAATATACTCTGGAGTATATCATGTGGGTATCGCCGCATGCCATGACACATGTATTCAACAAGTGGTTGGTGGATGGGCCATTTATTCAATGTGTGTGTGAATGATAAAAATAATAGATAAATAGATTTAATGATGAGCAGACAAAAGAGTTGAGTAAGACAGACTCCGCTTAGCCTAAAACCGAGCTGCCCACAACAACAACAAAGTGGTGGTGGAGCAGCCAGTCGAATGCTATAGCAGTAATCATATACTTAATAATGCCCTTCGCCATTGGAGACGAACTTAAGATTAAATTGACAGCAAGTCTCTCTCAACCTTCAGTGAGCTCACTTAAGGTCAAATTGACCAGTACTGTAAATGCGTTAGCTGACAAGTAAGCGAGATTGACTCCATGTAATAGGATTGAACCATAGGGTTGGATTATTTAATAGATTTTGTGGTGTGATCGATAAGAGAGAGATATCATCACAGGTATAGGTGTATATATTGAGATAGAAGAGATGGGTGGACTCATATACACATCAGCTGGCGCTAAGTGGGTCAGGTATTTAGTTTATATAATAGATAAATTTATTTAATAGTGGCAAGAGTGCAATCAGATGGACGAGCGAGGTGATCACTTCTATACCAGTCGCTCATGGACGACAACTGATAGAGAGTGAGTAGTTTGTAGATGTGCCTCCCTCGTTCATCGTACCATATTATGATTGGATTGATCTATTGTTTGAGACTTTGAATATTATAATGTTAGATAATAATAGATGAATAGATTTAATGATGGACAGACCGAGCACATCGAGTGAGGCAAACTCCGCTTAGCCTAAAGCCTGGCTACTTTTGGGAAGGGGTGAAATAAACAGGCGAATGCTATAGCGGTAATCAATCAAGTCATGACTATGCCAGTCGCCTGTTGAGCTGTGAGCGTCTAACGAAACATAGTAGTATCCTTGCCAGATTTGGCGATTCAGATACAGATTCGCACAGCCTGAAGCCTCAGGCGGCGACAGATGATAGAGGGTTAGTTTGATAGTAGGCCATACTCAATATGTCGATGAGTCCACTTGATGTCAAGTTGACAATTTCTGTAGGGAGAGAATATAAGTGAATGATTGTATTTAATAAGTGTGAGTAAAAAGATGCGTTGGGTTGGTTGGGGTGAAAAAAAAAAAAAAAAAACAATAGTCACCATTATCATTATCACACACCAACCAACCCAACGTAATGAGAGATTGAGCTACCTGATTTCAGAGGGTAAGATCAATAATAGTACCAATAATAATCAGTATAAAATTGAGCAAATGTGAGTAAAGTGTGTGAATGATGAAAATAATAGATAAATAGATTTAATGATGAGCAGACAAAAGAGTTGAGTAAGGCAGACTCCGCCTAGCCTAAAGCCGAGCTGCCCACAACAACAATAAAGTGGTGGTGGGGCAGCCAGTCAAATGCTTATAGCAGTAATCATATACTTAATAATGCCCTTCGTCATTGGAGACGAACTTAAGATTAAGTTGACAGCAAGTCTCTCTCAGCCTTCAGTGAGCTCACTTAAGGTCAAATTGACCAGTTATTAGATAATAATAGATGAATAGATTTAATGATGGACAGACCGAGCACATCGAGTGAGGCAAACTCCGCTTAGCCTAAAGCCTGGCCATTTTTGGGAAGGGGTGAAATAAACAGGCGAATGCTATAGCGGTAATCAATCAAGTCATGACTATGCCAGTCGCCTGTTGAGCTGTGAGCGTCTAACGAAACATAGTAGTATCCTTGCCAGATTTGGCGATTCAGATACAGATTCGCACAGCCTGAAGCCTCGGGCGGCGACAGATGATAGAGGGTTAGTTTGATAGTAGGCCACACTCAATATGTCGATGAGTCCACTTGATGTCAAGTTGACAATTTCTGTAGGGAGAGAATATAAGTGAATGATTGTATTTAATAAGTGTGAGTAAAAAGATGCGTTGGGTTGGTTGGGGTGAAAGAAAAACAATAGTCACCATTATCATTATTACACTCCAACCAACCCAACGTAATGAGAGATTGAGCTGCCTGATTTCAGAGGGTAAGATTAATAATAGTACTAATAATAATCAGTATAAAACTGAGCAAATGTGAGTAAAGTGTGTGGATGATAAAAAATAATGGATAAATAGATTTAATGATGGACAGACCGAGCACATCGAGTGAGGCAAACTCCGCTTAGCCTAAAGCCTGGCCATTTTTTGGGAAGGGGTGAAATAAACAGGCGAATGCTATAGCGGTAATCAATCATTTTCTTGACCATGCCAGTCGCCTGTTGAGCTTTGAGCGTCTAACGAAACATAGTAGTATCCTTGCCAGATTGGCAATTCAGATACAGATTCGCACAGCCTGTAGCCTCGGGCGGCGACAGATGATAGAGGGTTAGTTTGATAGTAGGCCACACTCAATATGTCGATGAGTCCACTTGATGTCAAGTTGATAATAGATAAGTAGATTTAATGATGAGCAGACAAATGAGTTGAGCGAGACAGATTCCGCTTAGCCTAAAGCCGAGCTGTCCATGACAATAAAGTCGCAGAAGAGTAACCAGGCGAATGCTATAGCAGTGATCAAGTACTCAATCATGTCCTTTGCCATTGGATCAGATGCAGTGCGAAAGAGATGAAAATGAGGTGTATGCCCATTAAACATGTTATTCGAGTTGCTCCGGGCCGCAGACGATAGATGCTAAAGAGTAAGTTGACAGTGAGTCTCTCTCAACCACCAGTGAGCTCACTTAAGGTCAGATTGACCAGTACTGTAAATGCGTTAGCTGACAAGCAAGTGAGAATGACTCCATGTAATAGAATTGAACCATAGGGGTGGGTAATTTAATAATTTTGTGATCAAATGAGTATGCAGTATTTAGGTGTGATCGATAAGAGAGAGATATCATTACAGGTATAGGTATATAATAAAATAGAGGAGATGGGTGGACTCATATGCACATCAGCTGGCGCACATCAGGTATAAGAAATGACAGTTGTTGTGTATTTTTATTTTTGTTATTTTAATTTAATAGACGATGATGACGAAGAATTATTGGTGAGTAAATAAAAGGTGTTGGCTAACGAGTGGGTCATGTGAATTTTCCTTTTTTAGTTTTGGTTTGGGAAGATAAACATAATGGGAAGGTTGCATATGGAGGAATTGTGAGCCAAATAAATAGTGAGACATATATACATGTATTTAGTAAGTAGTATTTAGCCGTTTGTTCAATACTTTCGTCATCGCATACGGTGACACCGATACAACAATACTACTTGTGAGTACCTCGTGCGGGCATCGCCGAGCGCCATAATACATTATGTATTTAATAGGACGTGGTTTCACTTTTCCAATATCTGCATTTTTGCATACTGTCTTGCTGACACGATGGTACCCAGGAGTATATCGTGTGGGCAATACCGAATGCCAAAATGCATGTATTTGATAAGTGGTTGGTGGTGGTGGTGGTGTTGGTGGTGGATGTACCATTTGTTAGATATCTGCGTCACGATATTCAGTGATACTGATATGAATATACTCTGGAGTATATCGTGTGGATATCACCGCATGCCATGACACATGTATTCAACAAGTGGTTGGTGGATGGATGGATGGGCCATTTATTCAATATCTGGGTCATTGCACTCAGCGATACTGATATGAATATACTCTGGAGTATATCATGTGGATATCACCGCATGCCATGACACATGTATTCAACAAGTGGTTGGTGGATGGATGGATGGGCCATTTATTCAATATCTGGGTCATTGCACTCAGCGATACTGATATGAATATACTCTGGAGTATATCATGTGGGTATCACCACAATGTCATAACACATGTATTCAACAAGTGGTTGGTGGATGGGTTATTTATTCAATAACTGCGTCATTGCATTCAGCGATACTGATATGAATATACTCTGGAGTATATCATGTGGGTATCGCCGCATGCCATGACACATGTATTCAACAAGTGGTTGGTGGATGGGCCATTTATTCAATATCTGCGTCATTGCACTCAGCGATACTGATATGAATATACTCTGGAGTATATCATGTGGATATCACCGCATGCCATGACACATGTATTCAACAAATGGTTGATGGGTGGATGGATGGGCCATTTGTTCAATATCTGCGTCACTGCATTCAGCGATACTGATATGAATATACTCTGGAGTACATCATGTGGGTATCACCGCATGCCATGACACATGTATTCAACAAGTGGTTGGTGGATGGGAAGTATTATTTAATATCCGCGTCATTGCACTCAGCGATGCCGACCCGATGATGCTCCGGAGCATATCACGCGGGTACAGTCGCATGCCATGACACACGTATCCAACAAGCGGTTGGTGGAGGGGCCATTTATTTAGTACTCGCGTCATTTTATTCAAGGGTAGGCATATACATATCAGATGACATGAAATGGGTCAGGTATATGAGGATAGTGGTTGTATATATATATATATATATATATATATATTTGTTAAAGGATGATGGGGTGATAAAAGACTCATTCCCCTCTCATTTGCCAAAATTCGGGTTTATTTATTTATTTTTTTTTTTTTTTTAATGTTATAAATTAGGAGAAGAATAACTTTCTAAGCCATAAAACAGATTGATGAAAGTACTGGTCGTCGAATACAGGTTAGCCTCTGAGGGGGTAGTGTGATGCGTTCATGTAGAGGCTGAGAACAGAGTTGTTTTCCTTAAATAAATAAATAATTTTATTAATATTAGTGAGTGAGTGAGTGAGTAAGTGAATGAGTATACAATGATTATTTAAGTAGATGTATACAGCCTTATGTGGCTTGTGGTTTGCACTCACGTAATATATAACTGTTTCTGCACTAATCAAATAGCTTCCGTTTTTTTTTTTTTTTTTTTTTATTTAGTTATACTATTGGTACTATCGGCCAGAGCTGTGCGGTCCCACCTTAAGATTCATTTTCCTGTGCAGGGCCCTATTGCTTCTCCCGCCTTTTAATTTTTGTTGACCAATAAGGGAATGGCGCATTGTTTTTTTTAAACGTCTACATTCCTTAAAGCGTTTTTTATATGGCTATTGTCTTGAAAACAATTTTATTAGGATTTGATACTCAATTAGTTACAGTTATCACAATATGTAGAATGTGATACATACTCCAAAATAAAAAGTATAAGTAAGTAAATTAAACAATGTTTTAATTCTAATATCCATTTTTAATTTTCAAGATATGTTAAATAATAAAATAAATACAAATACAAGGAATTAACTACCAACTAAATACGAGATATAAACAAATAAAATCTAAAAATTAAAACTCAAACCAGAGATAGGAATACCTATTACTTAATAACAACGCTTTATGCCAAATGTGTTGTTTTTTTACTTTAGTTACTCCAAAAAAGCTTTTTTTCTATCGAAGCACAAAAAAGCTTCTTTGTCATGGTTGCTATGGTGGTAATCACTATAGCCGAGCTAAACAATTTTTTAAGTGCGGTCTTTTCAATTGTGAAGTGTAGGGTTCACTAATTTAAAACAAAGAATCTAATTGTGTTATATTCGATAAATATTTACATCAGTATAAAATAACAAAAATGGGATCCATAGATCTACGGTCATTACGTTTTGTGAAATCAACGACGTCACAGGACCATGTCTCGGTAAGTTATTTAATTGATACCAAGATTATTCAAGTGTTTTAAATATAATAATATCAGTTTGTATCATAGTCTGTTCTATAATAAAAATTAATTGCTAAAATTCATCAGAAATTGCCAACATTAAAAATATTACAGTAGGTATACATTTTTTGGATATAAAAAAGAGTAGTATAAAATTAACAAAAAGCATCTTAAGAAATAGCTAACATAAAAATATTTTATACGCAGATTATTCACGTGCTGTGTGAGGCCACAGAGCCCGCATGACGACTACGACGAGGGCGCGAGCGGCGGCGGCGGCAGCGCGGCCGGGTCGCAATATTCGAGTAGCGAAGTCTACGGCGAAGGCGGAGATGAGTCGACTTCGGCGGAGCCGGCTTCGTCCAGCGAACGTGCAGGGTCGACGTCCGTCTCTCCGGCGTCATCGGGGAGCGCGTCTTCAGGAGGCTACCGCGGCGAGGATGACAAAGACGATGAGGAGCTCTCATCGTCGCTGCCATCTTCGTCGCCACCGCCGACGCCTGACGCCATAAAAAGAAGGCGCCCGCGCCGACGCCGCCATCATCAGCGCGGACTATCTCCAGCTTTGCCCCCCGCTCCACCCCCGTCCCCGGAGCTGCAGCCGGACACGGCCTGTAATAGAATAAAATTCAAAAATTATTTTATTTATTAATAAACATTTTAAATTGTTTTTGTTTGTTTTTTTTTAATATAAAATTATCTGGGGGACTAACGTGTGTGAAACCGCCGGGTTTCACCCACGTTAGTCCCGATCCCGCGGAAATTTCAAGCTCAAAAGTATTCTATGTCCTTTTCCATCCCCTAAACTACCACTGTGTCGATTTTGATTCAAATCGGTCGAGTCGTTTGACCGTGAAGGAGGACCAAACAAACACATATATAAACTTTTGGATTAATAATATTACTAGCTCGCCCCACGGTTTCAACCGTTTAAGTCCTGATCCCAAACACACAAACTTTCACATATATAATATTAGTAGGATTAGTTGGAATATCAAAAACTTACCTATTTCAATCGTTGCAGAATTCGCACTCGTCGGCCGGATAGTGGTCATATCGACATATTAGACATGACCCACAAAACGCCCAGACCCGTGTATAAAGTTCCTCTAAATTAATTAAATTTCTTAGGTCCATCGTAAAGTGAACTTCTTCAACCGGTGGTAGCTCACTCCCACAATATACGCACTCGTCCAAATTATTATATATAAAATGGGTCAGGCCAGCCCACGGCCAGACCATCTCTCCCATGATTAAAACCTCAACATAATCACGGAAGAAGAACTGGTCTGGGTCCATTAAGTTGGCCATGTTGACTCTTTAAACGTCTCGAATGCAACTAAAACGCATCGTTATTTCCCTGTTCAATATTTGGATTTTTTTATAATATGTAGGTCTATGAGTTGGTATTTTAAAACATGAAAAAATGAAGTGTGCCATATTTTACTGGCTGTCACATATTTAACTCACGTCAAGTGCTCCATTGGCCCTTGTTAGCGATTTTAAAATATTCCTGAGATAACTGATAATGAAAGTGAATCGAGACATTACTTTTAGACGAATAGAATACACAATTTTTTGAAACAATTTACAACTTATCATAATTACAATAATGTTCTTAAGTCTCAAAATAAAATAAAGTAAAGTATAATGATAACACATGAGAGAGGAGCCCAAACTAGGTAAAACCTTAATTTAATTTATAATTGCACCGAACTAAATTACTTATAAATAACATTCTTTACATTACACCTATACATAATATAAAAATAACATTACATTACACCTATACCTAATATTAACTTTAACTTTTACTTTAATTTAACTTATTAACTTTACTTCTCGTGTCCCACTCAAGCTAAGAGTATAGACAAAAAACTTCATTTTGTTTTGCAACATCTGGTTCACCGTTTTGACTGCTTATTGTGTAACGGGAATGTTTTGTAAAGTGTTGAAAGGAAGACAATTAAAATATGAAGCTTTTACATCTTTTAATTTGTTAATTACATTTAGAATTGTACCGAACTAAATTACTTATAATTAACATTATATTACATTACACCTATACCTAATATTAAAATAACATTACATTACACCTTTACCAAATATTAACATTATATTACATTACACCTATACCTAATATTAAAATAACATTACATTACACCTATACCTAATATTAAAATAAATCCAACCAAACGTTAATTAAACCTATTTATCTAAAACAAATACATTTAATAGGAGCTTTAAGAAATACTAGGGCCTTTAGTATTTCGTTAAAGCACCACCTGATTTAATGACCTCGTCGCATCTCGTTCGCATAGAGTTTACGAGTGTTTCACACAGATCTGAGCCACGCAACGACTCCCAAACTTGGTCAACATGTGCAACAAAATATTTCAAAACAATAGACTTTGACAATAAAAAAGGGTACTGGACCCTGATTGGCAAACAAAAAAAAGGGCGGGATTTCGTAGGTTGCACTACTGCCGAAGGAAAGTTTTCATGGATTGGGACCGCACAGCCGTGGCCGATAGTACCTATAAATAAGGCAGAAAGAGTTGACTAGACTACTAGCAAATGATTAGGGTAGAGAGAGTTGTCGAGAATACAAGTAGCTGCTTGCTTGAGGTTAAGGTTGTGTAGTTATAAATACAAAGTTGTACATAGGATTATTATTATTATGATGAGTACTAGTAACCGTAGTTTCTGCCAGCACAGAGAAGTGGTGGTATTTCCGCCTTCTGGCACCCATGACACAAGTTCAGTTGCTCCATATTTGTCCGAAAGACAGGGGTCCATTGATTTAAGGCATATGCTTCTTTTTTTTTTTTGGCAGTTCTCCGCGCATTTACAATTATTAGTTGTGACATATATTTAACTATATATTTATTCTCATTAGATGTTATGATCTCTTTGTTCTATATATTTATTTCTAATATCATTATGATTTTGGTGGTTGTTGTATTGTAGTGCTGTGCGCAACAATGGATTGGGAACAAAAGTAATATCTAATCCATACTAATATTATGAAACCAAGGGGTTTGTTTGTCTGTTTGAGAGCGTTTGCTTTGAGATCTATTGGTTTCAAATTATTATTGTTACAAGACCGGGACCCTTTTGGGTGAGTGAGACCGCAGAGCGCAGCTAGTATATAGGGTCTACAGAAGGTGAATGGACCAGCTCAAAGGATGAAGAAAAGTAGAGGTTGAGAGAGTTAATAGGAAAGTATGACGTTGATTTTATTCATGACTGAGGTTGATTGAAGCCCGAGAGATGTGGAGAGAGGCGAGAGGATGTAGTCGGTTGTATGAAAAAGAGGTGTTATGAGTTATAATTTAGTTGAGCTGAGAGGAGTTTTGTTTTGCAGAGAGATAATATCCAGCTATCTCAAAATCAGCGGCCGCGTACTGATGTTTGTTCATTAATTTATTCATTCATTTCAATAAAATAGTTTTATTAGAGGCTACTGTCATGTGTTTATATATTTATTTTGTGTGTTATGTTCATTAGATCCCCGCGCCTATATTTAATTGAAGCTTAGGTTAAGTAAAGTAATTGCTATGAAGTTTCGATCAGGAGTTATTGGGATTATATTGTTAGTTTATTTATCTCTTTTTCTTTTCTTTTGAGACTTGCCTGCGGACTTCTGCCATGCACGCATTGATATTAGATTTATAAGAGAAGTTACTATAGGTTTTGCTTCACACCATAAATTAATAATATCTAATTTATACCAATATTATAAAGCAGCGTGGGGTTGTTTGTTTGTTTATTTGAGTGCGTTTATTTAAGAACTAATGACTTGAAATAACTTCAGGCTCGTGGCTTTTGAGGGCAGAAAAGCAAAGCGCGGTTTGTATTATTTCATGGGAATTGTTGGAGCCAATTCCGAGATTCCGATTATATATATATATATGTATATACAAGAATTGTTCGTTTGAAGATATAAGATATATGATTAACTGGAGAGCTTATTGTTTTGTTTTATACTATCTATCTCGAATACCGCTATGACTATGGTGATGGTGTTGCAATGTAATGTGCAAATAATAGGTGAAGAATAACAATATCTAATTTCTACCAATATTGTAAAGCAGCTGAGGGGCCCGTTTGTCTGTTTGAGGGCATTCATTTGAGAATTAATGGTCTAAGACAACTACAGCCCGCACGAGTGAGACCGCAGAACACAGCTAGCACTATGTAAACGGCAGTAGGTGGAGGCATCCTCCCAAGTGGCGGGCAACACAATGAGAAAATCAGGTATTGTTATTATTCATGATTGGAGGTTATTTGAAACTTAGGAGATGTGGAGAGAGGTGACAGAATGTCATCGGTTGTCAATATAGTTGTTATGAATCAATTTTGAGTTTGAAGGAGAGGCTGGTTGAGAGGTTGGAGATGGCTGATAGAGAGATAAGGAGGTGCGTGGACCTCACGCGAAGGCTGCGGAGGCAATCGGCAGCACCAGCAGTGTTTGAGGATGAGTCAGGATGTAGGAGGAGGCCTTTAGAGGCTAGTGAAAGTGACGGTTAGTTGAAACTCAGCAGATGTGGAGAGAGGTGACAGGATGTAACCGAATGTCGATAGAGGTGTTATGAATTAGTTTAGTTGAGTTTTGAAGGAGTGATATTTATAGAGTTAGAAGCTGATCATATTATTGCTTTCAATCAGTACCAAATTTGTAGGAAGAGGCCTTTAGAGGCTAATGAAAGTGGAGGTTAGTTGAATCTCAGCAGGTGTGGAGAGAGGTGACAGAATGTAGCCAGTTGTAAGTGGAGGTGTTATGAATTAGTTTAATGAATTAATTAAAAGAGTTTTGTTTTGAGAGATAATATTTGTACTGAATTTACCCACCTTTTATTTAGCGCTAATTAGTTGATAGTTGCATAATCTTTCTCCAGTGTTACCATGGCTATTATGATGAATATAGCAATTTTGTGTAGAATATTAAGTTGAGAGTATCAGCATTCAAAGTATACTGATATATGGATCTGAGAGGTTAGTTAGTTGTTTGTTTGAGAGCGTTCACTTAGAAAATAGATGGCTTGAGATAATTACGAGACCGAGATCAGCTGGTATTATCAAGACAGCAGGAGGTGAAAGAGGTCCATTTAATTGGTGAGTAGAAGGGGTAGTAAGAGTTAGTTAGAAGTCAGACGTTGTTATTATTATGAATGAGGTTAGTTGAAACTCAGCAAATGTGGAGAGAGGTGATAGGATGTGACCGGTTGTCAATAGAGGTGTTATGAGTTAGTTTAGTTGAGTTCTAAGGATTTTTATTTATAGAGTTAGAGGCTAGTTATATTATCACAATCAGTATGTGTAATTTGTTTATTAATTTTCCTTTTAAAATCTAGTGAGGTAAACGAGGAGGCGCACCGATGAAATGAGATATGAGGGCTATAGTGGTCATTAGAGGTAGTCAGAGGTGAGCCACTCAGTTTGGAGGTAGGAAGAGTCAGACCGAGGCTAAAGGAGGTGTAATACAGTGTTAAGAGGTATAAAGAGGTTTGATACTAGCTGCCGCCCGCGGCCTACAGCACACGAGTTAAACTTTAGTAAAGACAAGATTAAAGAGATGCTTAGTGTCTTATTCAACGAATGGATCGTTTATTGACGAAAAGAATTTTCAGGTTCTCAGCCTGGAGTATCTAATATTGAGTATGTACGAACCGAGATGGATCAATGAATAAATTATTATTTGTTAAAAGAATGTTGTGCATAACTCTTAGTGGAGCCCGAGTTTAAGTTTAGAGAAAGCTATCAACCTTCTCGTAGGCATTGAGCCGCCAGCGGCTCGGCTATTGTAGAACCAAACTCGCGCTTAGTGGCAGTGAGCCGCCTCGGCGCGCGCATACTATTTGATACAGTATTTTTATTATGATAGAGTATATATTCCTTTGAGCAACCTGTGTTTAAGGTATAGACAATGAACACAAAGAATCGCTGTTGAGGTTCCGCGTCATAAGTTGTCAGTTGTACCTGATGGCGCGGATCATGGAAATCTGAGTCTTATTCGTAGGACGTTATGGTGTAAAGTCAAATGACAAGTTGTACGAAACAGAAATGTGTTTGCAATCTAAGCCTTATAGCTAGTAGGTTGGGGCATACAATTAAAATTTCAATTTGTGTCAATTAAAGATTGTTTATATTGACGTTTTTATGTTTATTTTGTTTGATCTTGTTTTTAGTTATTATAAATTACATCAGCATAGTGGAGCAGATAGGAGGGATTAATGTCATTGTATTGAGTAGATTTATATATGAGTTAGTAAATATGAACATGTGGGCCGGGTGTTGTTTGTGTAGTATAGTTGGAAGAAGAGAGTGACCAGGTGTACAGGAGTATAATCAACATAAGATGGTCGTGGAAATGATATTTATTTGATATTATGTCTTATTTATATAGAGGTCGGTTGGGAGGCTGAAGATGGCTAAATAGATAGAATAAGAGGCATGCGGAATCCATATGCTTGTAATTGAGTTAGAATGCAGGGAGAGGTTTTTGGAGATTTATGAGAGTGGAGGCTAGTTGAGTCCAACAGATGTGGAGAGAGGTGGCAAGACGTAATGAGAGGTCAGTTGAGAGACACAGAGGCATGTAGAGTCCATAAAACGGCGGTGGAGGCAACTGACTGTTGCTTGTGACCGAGTCAGGATGTAGGAAGAGGCCTTCAGAGGCTAGTGAAAATGGAGGTCAGTTGAAACCCCAACAGATGTGGAGAGAGGCGACAGAATGCAGCCGGCTGTCAGCAGAGGTGTTATGAACCAGTTAATTAATTAATTAAGAGAGCTTTGCTTTGAGAAATAAGATTTGTACTGAATTCACCTACTTTTGCTTTATATGAAAAGATAGAAGTAAGAGTCAGTTATATAGTGCCAATCAGTTGATAGTTGCATAATCCTTCCCCAATGCTACCATGGCTATTATGATAAATATAGGTGTAATCAGAACTGCAGGAGGTGGGGAGGTCAATTTAAGTGGTGAGCAGAAAAGGTAGTAAGAGTTAATTAGAAGTCGGACATAGTTATTATTTATGAATGAGGTTGGTTGAAACTTGGCAGATGTGGAGAGAGGTGATAGGATGTGACCGGTTGTCAATAGAGGTGTTATGAATTAGTTTAGTTGAGTTCTAAGGATTTTTATTTATATAGTTAGAAGCTAGTTATGTTATTACTATTAGTATGTGTAATTTGTTTATTGATTTCCTTTTAAATGCTAGTGAGGCAAACGAGGAGGCGCACCGATGAAATGAGATATGAGGGCTATAGTGGTCATTAGAGGTAATCAGAGGTGAGCCATTCAGTTTGGAGGTAGGAAGAGTCAGACCGAGGCTGAAGGAGGTGTAATACAGTGTTAAGAGGTATAAAGAGGTTTGGTACTAGCTGCTGCCCGTGGCTTACAGCACACGAGTTAAACTTTAGTAAAGACAAGATTAAAGAGATGCTTAGTGTCTTATTCAATGAGTGGATCGTTTATTGACAAAAAGAATTTTCAGGTTCTCAGCCTGGAGTATCTTATATTGAGTATGTGCGAACTGAGATGGATTAATGAATAAATTATTATTTGTTAAAAGAATGTTGTGCATAGCTCTTATTGGAACCTGATTTTAATTTTTAGAGAAAGTTATCAACCTTCTCGTAGGCATTGAGCCGCCGGCGGGCGGCTTGGCTATTGTAGAACCAAAAACGCGCTCAGTGGCAGTGAGCCGCCTCGGCGCGCGTATGCTATTTGAATCTGTATTTTATTGTGATAGAGTCTATATTCCTTTGAACAACTTGTGTTTAAAATTGGTCTAATATTTCCTATTCATTGCAATGCTAAGAATGCGATAGGTGTTCTAGGTATGGGTATTTATTTGAAGCGTGATTTATAGCCGTGAATAAAATTGATTAGTGAGCCGATGACCTTGAAATCATTATTCGCGAAAGTTTGCAATTAAAACTTGAGCAGATAGGAGGGGTTAATGTCATTGTATTGAGTAAATTTATATATGAGTTAATAGATATATACATATGGGCCGGGTGTTGTTTATATAGTGTAGTAGGAAGAGGAGAGTGACCAGGTGTAAATAAGTATAATTAACATAAAATAGTCATAGAAATGCTATTTATTTGATATTATATCTTATTTATATAGAGGTCGGTTGGGAGGCTGAAGATGGCTATAGATAGAAAAAGAGGCATGCGGAATCCATATGCTTGTAGTTGAGTCAGAATGTAGGGAGAGGCTTTTAGAGATTTATGAGAGTGGAGGTTAGTTGAGTCCAACAGATGTGGAGAGAGGTGACAGGATGTAATAAGTGGTCAGTAGAGAGTGACAGGATGTAATAAGTGGTCAGTAGAGAGATATAGGAGCATGTAGAGTCCATTTGACGGCGGTGGAGGTAACAGGCAGGTGCTTGTGACTGAGTCAGGATGTAGAAAAAAGGCCTTTAGAGGCTAATGAAGGTGGAGGTTAGTTGAAACCCCAACAGATGTGGAGAGAGGTGACAGGATGTAATAAGTGGTCAGTAGAGAGATATAGGAGCATGTAGAGTCCATTTGACGGTGGTGGAGGTAACTGGCAGGTGCTTGTGACTGAGTCAGGATGTAGAAAAAGGCCTTTAGAGGCTAATGAAGGTGGAGGTTTAGTTGAAACCCCAACAGATGTGGAGAGAGGTGACAGGATGTAATAAGTGGTCAGTAGAGAGATACAGGAGCATGTGGAGTCCATTTGACGGTGGTGGAGGTAACTGGCAGGTGCTTGTGACTGAGTCAGGATGTAGAAAAAGGCCTTTAGAGGCTAATGAAGGTGGAGGTTAGTTGAAACCCCAACAGATGTGGAGAGAGGTGACAGGATGTAATAAGTGGTCAGTAGAGAGATATAGGAGCATGTAGAGTCCATTTGACGGCGGTGGAGGTAACTGGCAGGTGCTTGTGACTGAGTCAGGATGTAGAAAAAGGCCTTTAGAGGCTAATGAAGGTGGAGGTTAGATGAAATCCAACAGATGTGGAGAGAGGTGACAGGATGTAATAAGTGGTCAGTAGAGAGATACAGGAGCATGTAGAGTCCATTTGACGGCGGTGGAGGTAACTGGCAGATGCTTGTGACTGAGTCAGGATGTAGAAAAAGGCCTTTAGAGGCTAATGAAGGTGGAGGTTAGTTGAAACCCCAACAGGTGTGGAGAGAGGTGACAGGATGTAATAAGTGGTCAGTAGAGAGATATAGGAGCATGTAGAGTCCATTTGACGGCGGTGGAGGTAACTGGCAAGTGCTTGTGACTGAGTCAGGATGTAGAAAAAGGCCTTTAGAGGCTAATGAAGGTGGAGGTTAGTTGAAACCCCAACAGATGTGGAGAGAGGTGACAGGATGTAATAAGTGGTCAGTAGAGAGATATAGGAGCATGTAGAGTCCATTTGACGGCAGTGGAGGTAACTGGCAGGTGCTTGTGACTGAGTCAGGATGTAGAAAAAGGCCTTTAGAGGCTAATGAAGGTGGAGGTTAGTTGAAACTCCAACAGATGTGGAGAGAGGTGACAGGATGTAATAAGTGGTCAGTAGAGAGATACAGGAGCATGTAGAGTCCATTTGACGGCGGTGGAGGTTACTGGCAGGTGCTTGTGACTGAGTCAGGATGTAGAAAAAGGCCTTTAGAGGCTAATGAAGGTGGAGGTTAGTTGAAACCCCAACAGGTGTGGAGAGAGGTGACAGGATGTAATAAGTGGTCAGTAGAGAGATATAGGAGCATGTAGAGTCCATTTGTCGGCGGTGGAGGTAACTGGCAGGTGCTTGTGACTGAGTCAGGATGTAGAAAAAGGCCTTTAGAGGCTAATGAAGGTGGAGGTTAGTTGAAACCCCAACAGATGTGGAGAGAGGTGACAGGATGTAATAAGTGGTCAGTAGAGAGATATAGGAGCATGTAGAGTCCATTTGACGGCGGTGGAGGTAACTGGCAGGTGCTTGTGACTGAGTCAGGATGTAGAAAAAGGCCTTTAGAGGCTAATGAAGGTGGAGGTTAGTTGAAACCCCAACAGATGTGGAGAGAGGTGACAGGATGTAATAAGTGGTCAGTAGAGAGATACAGGAGCATGTAGAGTCCATTTGATGGCAGTGGAGGTAACTGGCAGGTGCTTGTGACTGAGTCAGGATGTAGAAAAAGGCCTTTAGAGGCTAATGAAGGTGGAGGTTAGATTGAAACCCCAACAGGTGTGGAGAGAGGTGACAGGATGTAATAAGTGGTCAGTAGAGAGATATAGGAGCATGTAGAGTCCATTTGACGGCGGTGGAGGTAACTGGCAGGTGCTTGTGACTGAGTCAGGATGTAGAAAAAGGCCTTTAGAGGCTAATGAAGGTGGAGGTTAGTTGAAACCCCAACAGATGTGGAGAGAGGTGACAGGATGTAATAAGTGGTCAGTAGAGAGATATAGGAGCATGTAGAGTCCATTTGACGGCGGTGGAGGTAACTGGCAGGTGCTTGTGACTGAGTCAGGATGTAGAAAAAGGCCTTTAGAGGCTAATGAAGGTGGAGGTTAGTTGAAACCCCAACAGATGTGGAGAGAGGTGACAGGATGTAATAAGTGGTCAGTAGAGAGATACAGGAGCATGTAGAGTCCATTTGATGGCAGTGGAGGTAACTGGCAGGTGCTTGTGACTGAGTCAGGATGTAGAAAAAGGCCTTTAGAGGCTAATGTAGGTGGAGGTTAGTTGAAACCCCAACAGGTGTGGAGAGAGGTGACAGGATGTAATAAGTGGTCAGTAGAGAGATATAGGAGCATGTAGAGTTCATTTGACGGCGGTGGAGGTAACTGGCAGGTGCTTGTGACTGAGTCAGGATGTAGGAAAAGGCTTTTAGAGGCAAATGAAGGTGGAGGTTAGTTGAAACCCCAACAGATGTGGAGAGAGGTGACAGGATGTAATAAGTGGTCAGTAGAGAGATATAGGAGCATGTAGAGTCCATTTGACGGCGGTGGAGGTAACTGGCAGGTGCTTGTGACTGAGTCAGGATGTAGAAAAAGGCCTTTAGAGGCTAATGAAGGTGGAGGTTAGTTGAAACCCCAACAGATGTGGAGAGAGGTGACAGGATGTAATAAGTGGTCAGTAGAGAGATACAGGAGCATGTAGAGTCCATTTGACGGCGGTGGGGGTAACTGGCAGGTGCTTGTGACTGAGTCAGGATGTAGAAAAAGACCTTTAGAGGCTAATGAAGGTGGAGGTTAGTTGAAACCCCAACAGATGTGGAGAGAGGTGACAGGATGTAATAAGTGGTCAGTAGAGAGATACAGGAGCATGTAGAGTTCATTTGACGGTGGTGGAGGCAACTGACTGTTGCTTGTGACCGAGTCAGGATGTAGGAAGAGGCCTTTAGAGGCTAATGAAAATGGAGGTCAGTTGAAACCCCAGCAGATGTGGAGAGAGGCGACAGAATGCAGCCGGCTGTCAGCAGAGGTGTTATGAACCAGTTAATTAATTAATTAAGAGAGCTTTGCTTTGAGAAATGAGATTTGTACTGAATTCACCTACTTTTGCTTTATATGAAAAGATAGAAGTAAGAGCCAGTTATATAGCGCTAATTAGTTGATAGTTGCATAATCTTTCTCCAGTGTTACCATGGCTATTATGATGAATATAGCAATTTTGTGTAGAATAATAAGTTGAGAGTGTCAGCTTTTAAAGTATACTGATATGTGAATCTGAGAGGTTAGTTAGTTGTTTGTTTGAGAGCGTTCATTTAGAAAATAGATGGCTTGAGATAATTACAAGACCGAGATCAGCTAGTATTATTAAAACAGTAGGAGGTGAAAGAGGTCCATTCAATTGGTGAGCAGAAGAGGTAGTAAGAGTTAATTAGAAGTCAGATGTTGTTATTATTATGAATGAGGTTAGTTGAAACTCAGCAATTGTGGAGGGAGGTGATAGGATGTGACCGGTTGTTAATAGAGGTGTTATGAGTTAGTTTAGTTGAGTTCTAAGGATTTTTATTTATAGAGTTAGAGGCTAGTTATATTATCAATACTAGTATGTGTAATTTGCTTATTTATTTTCCTTTTAAAATCTAGTGAGGTAAACGAGGAGGCGCACCGATGAAATGAGATATGAGGGCTATAGTGGTCATTAGAGGTAATCAGAGGTGAGCCACTTAGTTTGGAGGTAGGAAGAGTCAGACCGAAGCTAAAGGAGGTGTAATACAGTGTTAAGAGGTATAAAGAGGTTTGATACTAGCTGCTGCCCGTGGCTTACAGCACACGAGTTAAACTTTAGTAAAGACAAGATTAAAGAGATGCTTAGTGTCTTATTCAACGAATGGATCGTTTATTGATGAAAAGAATTTTCAGGTTCTCAGTCTGGAGTATCTTATATTGAGTATGTGCGAACTGAGATGGATTAATGAATAAATTATTATTTGTTAAAAGAATGTTGTGCATAGCTCTTATTGGAACCTGATTTTAATTTTAGAGAAAGTTATCAACCTTCTAGTAGGCATTGAGCCGCCGGCGGGCGGCTTGGATATTGTAGAACCAAAAACGCGCTCAGTGGCAGTGAGCCGCCTCGGCGCGTGTATGCTACCCGATACCGTATTTCATTGTGACAGAGTCCATATTCCTTTGAACAACTTGTGTTTAAAATTGGTCTAATATTTCTCAGTCATTGCAACGCCAAGAATGCGATAGGTGTTCCAGGTATGGGCACTTATTTGAAGCGCGATTTGTAACCGTGAATAAAATTGATTCGTGAGCCTATGACCTTGAAATCATTATTCGTGAAAGTATGCAATTAGAACTTGAGCAGATAGGAGGGGTCAGTGTCATTGTATTGAGTAAATTTATATATGAGTTAATAGATACATGCATATGGGCCGGGTGCTGCCCGTATAGTGTAGTAGGAAGAGGAGAGTGACCAGGTGTAAAGAAGTATAATTAACATAAAATAATCATAGAGATGCTATTTATTTGATATTATATCTTATTTATATAGAGGTCGGTTGGAAGGCTGAAGATGGCTATAGATAGAAAAAGAGGCATGTGGAGTCGATATGCTTGTAGTTGAGTCAGAATGTAGGGAGAGGCTTTTAGAGATTTATGAGAGTGGAGGTTAGTTGAGTCCAACAGATGTAGAGAGAGGTGACAGGATGTAATAAGTGGTCAGTAGAGAGATACAGGAGCGTGTAGAGTTCATTTAACGGTGGTGGAGGTAACTGGCAGGTGATTGTGACTGAGTCAGGATGTAGAAAAAGGCCTTTAGAGGCTAGTGGAGGTGGAGGTTGGTTGAAACCCCAACAGATGTGGAGAGAGGTGACAGGATGTAATAAGTGGTCAGTAGAGAGATATAGGAGCATGTAGAGTCCATTTGATGGCGGTGGAGGTAACTGGTAGGTGCTTGTGACTGAGTCAGGATGTAGAAAAAGGCCTTTAGAGGCTAATGAAGGTGGAGGTTAGTTGAAACCCCAACAGATGTGGAGAGAGGTGACAGGATGTAATAAGTGGTCAGTAGAGAGATACAGGAGCATGTAGAGTCCATTTGACGGCGGTGGAAGTAACTGGCAGGTGCTTGTGACTGAGTCAGGATGTAGAAGAAGGCCTTTAGAGGCTAATGAAGGTGGAGGTTAGTTGAAACCCCAACAGGTGTGGAGAGAGGTGACAGGATGCAGTTGGTTGGTAGAGGGATGGAGAG
Organism: Idaea straminata; assembly: GCA_951213275.1. NCBI lineage: Eukaryota > Metazoa > Arthropoda > Insecta > Lepidoptera > Geometridae > Idaea > Idaea straminata. The sequence continues at coordinate 15,833,980 of OX577848.1, forward strand.
GCATGTGAAATCCATAATTTGGCGGTGGGGGTAACCGGCAGCGGTGGTGGTGGTTGAAAGTTGGGTCAGGATGTGGGGGGAGGCCCCACATCCTGACTCAACTTAACTAACTTGACAGGGAAAAATGATACAGAGGAGCTGGTTGAGAGGTTGAAGATAGTCAGTAGAGGAGTGATGAGGCATGGGGAAACCATGTGACAGCGGCAGGGGAAATCAGCAACGGCGGAAGCGCTCGGGAGTGAGTCAAGATGTAGGGAGAAGCCGTTAGAGTTTAATAAAAGTGGAGGTTTTTAGTTGAGATCCAAATATGTAAAGAGAGGTGACATGATGTAATCGGTAGTCAATAAAGATGTTGTGAGTTAATCTAGTTGAGTTCAAGGGAGTTTTGTTATGTTAGAGTTAAAATCCAAATATATGTGTTATGAATTAAATTTTAATTGGGTATCAGAGGAGAGGCTGGTTGAGAGGTTAAAGAGGTTTGAAAGAGAGATAAAAAGATGTGCAGGTTTCATGCAACGGCTGCAGAGGTGGCCGGAAGTGTCAGAAGTGCTTTGAGAATGAGTTAGGATGTGAGAGGAGGCTAAGGAAGGTGGAGGTTGGTTAAAGTTCAGATGATGTGGAGAGAGGTGACAGGAAGTAAATGGTAGTTTTATCACAGTTGTCCACAAAGTGGATTTTATTCAACGGCTTTCAGGCTCATAATCCAGCCTATTTATGCATGAATGCATTTTGCAGTGCCAGCCTAGTGCTATAAATTTATCCCTTGAATATATTTTCGTATTATTAAAATGTATATATATATGCTTATATATAATATCGGCAAGTGTCTATGTTTTGTGTGAAAGGAGGAGAGCAAGTAATTTGCAGAAGGAGTATGGTATTCATAGGATAATTATAGAAATGATAGTGAGTGAATAGCTGGTTGAGAGGTTGAGACCATATGATAGAGGAATGAGGAGGTGTGTGGATCCCGTGAGACGGCATCAGAGGCATTAAGCAGCATCAATGGTGCTTGGAGATGTGTCAGGTAGTAGGAAGAAGCCTATTAGAAGGGTAATGAAGTTAGTTGAAAAACCAAATAGATGTGGAGAGAGTTGACAGGATGTAATCGGTAATTAATGGAGGTGTTATGAATAAATTTAAGCTGAGTTTGAGGAAAGAGCTGGTTAAAAGGTTAGAGATGGATAATAGCAAGATAAGGGGGCGCGCGATTCTTATGTAACGGCGACAGAGGTGACGGGCCATGACAATGGTGTTTTCGTTATTCAAGTGTTAGTTGCAATGTGGGAAGAGGTCATTAAAAAGTGAAAGAAGGTATATGAGGTTATAATAACAAGTAGAAAAATTTATCGGTATAGCGCGAATGTCGATGGAACCGATCAGGGGGTTGAGTTATTTGAGTTTGTAGTATTAGATGGGAGTCATTAATAGATAGATAGATAGATACCCACTCCATTTGTACAAAACACAAACATTGAAAATTACGAAGTTGTACAAACAGGCGACCTCATCGCTCATAAGAACACATAATATAATAATAAATACTTACGAAAAATAGATATTATGAACGAATTACTTAAACATAGATATAATAATATTTAGCAATACTATTCGTAATGAGAATATACTAACAATTATTTACATAATAAGAAATAAGTAAATATAAATAAAAGAAAAAATAAAAAAATATAATAATATTATACAAGCATTTCTAAGAGAAGAAACAAGAATATAAATATGAGAAGAAATAAGAGGTAAGAGTTATGTACCAATGAAGTGAGAGTAATGCTCAGTTATCATACTCTTGAAAATGGGTATCAATATAAAGTTAAATTAGTATAGTTAGGCTGAGAGGTTTGTTAGTTTATTTAAAAAGCGTTTAAAAAATAAAAGGATGGTTTGAAATAATAACGGGACCAGGACTTGTATGGGTGAGACCGTATAGTACAGCTAGTATTGTTTTATTTGTGTATTTTGATAGCAGGAGGTGGCAGGAGGAGGAACCCATCCAAGTGGTGTGCAGAGGAGGCAAGATTAATAAGAGGTCAAGTATTGTGGTATTTGTGATTGAGGTTAATTGAAAACAAAAGATGTGAAGAGAGGTGGCAGGATGTAATCGGTTGTCAACAAAGGTGTTATGAATTAATTTAGTTAAGTTGAAAGGAGTTTAGTTTTTAGAAGCTGGCCGTATTATCATTATAGATTGGCGCTATTTTGCTCAATCGTTTCATATTTGAGCAAAAAATAAAAGTAAGGGCCCATTGTATAGGGTCAGTTAGTAGATAGTGTGATAGAATGAGCATTGGTTGATATATTTTAGTCTATTTGGTTAAAGTTATATTTTAGAAGAAGTTATTAATAGCGTTTGTAATTGAGCAAATTTATATGTAAGTTAATGAGTATAAATATATACAGGCTAATATAGTTTGTATTTGTTTAATAGGGAGATAGTAAACAGGACGAGTAAGAGCATAATTGCATAGAGTATTTATTATAGAAATGATAGATAGGAGCTGGTTTGGAGATTGAAGACGGTAGATGAGGAGATAAAGAGGCATGTGACGACCATGTGTCAGCGATGAAGGCAGCCAGAGGCGGTAGCGTTGCCTGCAGATGGGTCAAGATGTAGGGCGAGGTCATTAAGAGACTAGTGAGAGTGGAGGTTGGTTGAAATTCAATAGATGTGGAGAGAGGTGATAGGATGTAGTCGGTGGTTAGAGATGTTTAATGAATATATTTAGCTGAGTTAAAAGGAGTTTTTGTTACTAGAGTTAGTAATAGTCATTTTTTTTTTTCGTAATTTGTTTGTATTACTTTGTTAACTAGGGTTTTTTAATAATGATACAAACAAAGAGCCACTTATGTAGTGTTAGCTAGTTGATAGCGTGACAGAGCGCGCGTGTGTTTAGGTTATTAGATAAGCTGGCTGTATACAGAGAAGGATAATCAAAGAAATGATATGTAGAGGCCAGTTAGGAAACTGAGGACAACGAACAGAGAAGTAAAAAGGGGTCATGGATTAATTTAGCCGAGTTTGAAGGAGAATCTGGTTTAGAGGTTGGATAAGGTTGATAGAGAGTTCATGTGACGGCGGCAGAGGTAACCGGCATCGGCGGAAGTGTTCGGAAGTGAGTCAAGATGTAGGGAGAGGTTTTTAGAATTTAATGAAAGTGGAGGTTTTTAGTTGAGATCCAGAGATGTGGAGAGAGGTGACAGGATGATTTAATTATAGAAATGATTAATAGAATCAGTTTGAAATACCGAATATAGCTAATAGAGAGATATGGAGGTTTGCGAGACTCATGCGATGGCAGCAGAGGTAGACGACGGCAGCGGCGGCGTCCTCGAGCGTGAGTCAGGATATAGGAGAAAACTTTAGAGACTAATGAGAGCGAATTTGAGTGACTATGATGATTGGAGATGGTTATTGTTATTGACGGGAGCCACCAATAGAAGCCAGAAGAAGCAAGATTTTGATAATATCAGTAAAGGGGCACTCGAAAGCCCAAGACTAAATTCGGTTAGGCTTTGTCAACAAAGCACTATTGAGTAGAAATTCCTATGTTTTACGTAATCGATTTCTAACATAACTGTGATTATGATGATTGCACTGCGATGCCGTGCGCAACAACAGGTTGAGAATAAGGCTATTTAATCCAAGCCAACACCATCAAGCCGAGGGGTATGCCTGTCTTATTCGAGAGTGTTCACTCTAAGAATCAATGGTTCGTCGTTACTATGGGACAAGGATCTGCATATGTGGAAATGTATTATTGATAAAACAGGTGGATAGATAGATTGATAAATTCCCATTGTAAACACTAATTTCAAATAGTGCATGGAAGGGTCTGCATCACACGGAGGTCAGTAGAGGTAAGAAGAGCCGGCTCAGAAGGCCAGGCGCTGCCACTATCAATGACAGAGGCCAGATGAGATTAAAAGATGTAACAGTATGTAATAACTTGGCCAAGTCGCTTTAAGCGATAAGACCGTCCATTTTGTGCGACTTATACATTCTCGCTATTGCTTAAATTTGAGTAGTTAATGTATTGAGTTTATTTAATTTATTTAATTTGTTTCATTTTATTGAATTTATTTAATTTGTCCCAATTTATTACAAATTATTTTAATTTAAATGATTTGATATGTATTTGTTTTAGTTTTAATGAGATTATAAGAATTTATTTTAATTTATTTGAATTTATATGATTTTATTTTAATTTTTAAATTTCATTAAGATTTGTATGAATTTATTTTTATTAGTATGAATTATTTTAATTTTAGTTTTTAATAGTGCTGTTACTAGAAGTAGAATAAAACCGGTCATGATAACATTGTTTATAAAGATCGAAATGAAGGATGTACACCGCCTCGCGTCACATCCACTCTCAAGGGATGCGAAAATGTGTGTAAGCATGATAGCTTCTATCAAATAGATGTGGAGAGAGGTGATAGGTTCTATTCAATAGATGTGGAGAGAGGTGATAGGATGTAGTCGGTGGTTAGAGATGTTTAATGAATATATTTAGCTGAGTTAAAAGGAGTTTTTGTTACTAGAGTTAGTAATAGTCATTTTTCGTAATTTGTTTGTATTACTTTGTTAACTAGGGTTTTTTAATAATAATACAAACAAGGAGCCACTTATGTAGTGTTAGCTAGTTGACAGCGTGACAGAGCGCGCGTGTGTTTAGGTTATTAGATAAGCTGGCTGTATACAGAGAAGGATAATCAAAGAAATGATATGTAGAGGCCAGTTAGGAAACTGAGGACAACGAACAGAGAAGTAAAAAGGGGTCATGGATTAATTTAGCCGAGTTTGAAGGAGAATCTGGTTTAGAGGTTGGATAAGGTTGATAGAGAGTTCATGTGACGGCGGCAGAGGTAACCGGCATCGGCGGAAGTGTTCGGAAGTGAGTCAAGATGTAGGGAGAGGTTTTTAGAATTTAATGAAAGTGGAGGTTTTTAGTTGAGATCCAGAGATGTGGAGAGAGGTGACAGGATGATTTAATTATAGAAATGATTAATAGAATCAGTTTGAAATACCGAATATAGCTAATAGAGAGATATGGAGGTTTGCGAGACTCATGCGATGGCAGCAGAGGTAGACGACGGCAGCGGCGGCGTCCTCGAGCGTGAGTCAGGATATAGGAGAAAACTTTAGAGGCTAATGAGAGCGAATTTGAGTGACTATGATGATTAGAGATGGTTATTGTTATTGACGGGAGCCACCAATAGAAGCCAGAAGAAGCAAGATTTTGATAATATCAGTAAAGGGGCACTCGAAAGCCCAAGACTAAATTCGGTTAGGCTTTGTCAACAAAGCACAATTGAGTAGAAATTCCTATGTTTCACGTAATCGATTTCTAGCATAACTGTGATTATGATGATTGCACTGCGATGCCGTGCACAACAACAGGTTGAGAATAAGGCTATTTAATCCAAGCCAACACCATCAAGCCGAGGGGTATGCCTGTCTTATTCGAGAGTGTTCACTCTAAGAATCAATGGTTCGTCGTTACTATGGGACAAGGATCTGCATATGTGGAAATGTATTATTGATAAGACAGGTGGATAGATAGATTGATAAATTCCCATTGTAAACACTAATTTCATATAGTGCATGGAAGGGTCTGCATCACGCGGAGGTCAGTAGAGGTAAGAAGAGCCGGCTCAGAAGGCCAGGCGCTGCCACTATCAATGACAGAGGCCAGATGAGATTAAAAGATGCAACAGTATGTAATAACTTGGCCAAGTCGCTTTAAGCGATAAGACCGTCCATTTTGTGCGACTTATACATTCTCGCTATTGCTTAAATTTGAGTTGTTAATGTATTGAGTTTATTTAATTTATTTAATTTGTTTCATTTTATTGAATTTATTTAATTAGTCCCAATTTATTACAAATTATTTTAATTTAAATGATTTGATATGTATTTGTTTTAGTTTTAATGAGATTATAAGAATTTATTTTAATTTATTTGAGTTTATATGATTTTATTTTGATTTTTAAATTTCATTAAGATTTGTATGAATTTATTTTTATTAGTATGAATTATTTTAATTTTAGTTTTTAATAGTGCTGTTACTAGAAGTAGAATAAAACCGGTCATGATAATATTGTTTGTAAAGATCGAAATGAAGGATGTACACCGCCTCGCGTCACATCCACTCTCAAGGGATGCGAAAATGTGTGTAAGCATGATAGCTTCGATCGTTGGTTCGCATCACGCGGAGGTCAGTAGAGGTAAGAAGAGCCGGCTCAGAAGGCCAGGCGCTGCCACTATCAATGACAGAGGCCAGATGAGATTAAAAGATGTAACAGTATGTAATAACTTGGCCAAGTCGCTTTAGGCGATAAGACCGTCCATTTTGTGCGACTTATACATTCTCGCTATTGCTTAAATTTGAGTTGTTAATGTATTGAGTTTATTTAATTTATTTAACCTGTTTCATTTTATGAATTTATTTAATTTGTCCCAATTTATTACAAATTATTTTAATTTAAATGATTTGATATGTATTTGTTTTGGTTTTAATGAGATTATAAGAATTTATTTTAATTTATTTGAGTTTATATGATTTTATTTTAATTTTTAAATTTCATTAAGATTTGTATGAATTTATTTTATTAGTATGAATTATTTTAATTTTTAGTTTTTAATAGTGCTGTTACTAGAAGTAGAATAAAACCGGTCATGATAATATTGTTTGTAAAGATCGAAATGAAGGATGTACACCGCCTCGCGTCACATCCACTCTCAAGGGATGCGAAAATGTGTGTAAGCATGATAGCTTCGATCGTTGGTTCGTGAAGTATAATTGTCTTTAGCCACGTGCTTCGCCGAACCATAGTGCTTGATCAGAATTTTCATATGCATTGCCTCTGCTGCATCCACTTTACAAGGGATGCCGAGAGGTATGTAGGCAAGACAACGTCGATCATCGGTTCGTGAAGTATAGTTGTCATCAGCCCCGTGTTTACGTCGGACTACCGAGCCCAGCCAAAAATTTCATATCCCATCAACCGCCTCTGCTGCATCCACTCTTCAAGGGATGCGGAGAGGTGCGAAGGCAAGACAGCGTCGATCGTCGGTTCGTGAAGTATAATTGTCATCATCCCCGTGTTTCGTCGGACATCCGAGCCCAGCCGTAAATTTTCATATCCCATCAACCGCCTCTGCTGCATCCACTCCTCAAGGGATGCGGAGAGGTGCGAAGGCAAGACAGCGTCGATCGTCGGTTCGTGAAGTATAATTGTCATCATCCCCGTGTTTCGTCGGACATCCGAGCCCAGCCGTAAATTTTCATATCCCATCAACCGCCTCTGCTGCATCCATTCTTCAAGGGATGCGGAGGAGAGGTGCGAGGGCAAGACAGCGTCGATCGTCGGTTAGTGAGGCATAACTGCCGTCATCTCCGTGTTTCGTCGGGCAACCGAGCCCAGCCGTGAATTTTCATATTCCATCAACCGCATCTGCTGCATCCACTCTTCAAGGGATGCGGAGAGGTGCGAAGGCAAGACAGCGTCGATCGTCGGTTCGTGAAGTATAATTGTCATTAGCCCCGTGTTTCGTCGAAACCGCCGAGCCCATATTATGCGCCCATGCTACATTCCACCAGCCTCGCCCCGCGACCCCACCCATGTAAGCTCAGATCCCGTGGGAATATCGAGACAAAGAGAGCTCATGCGTCAATCCAGGCGTCCAGCCATTCACATGACAGAATTCCATTTAAGTCCTTTTCAGTCCCTTCAGCAGTAGTTCCAGCGTGAAGGAGCAAAAACAATACACACACACGCACTTACACAACACACACACAACACGCACCCACACACCCCAAGAAAACCACATATACGACGATCGAAGTATAGCTCCGGAAGTATAGCTATCACAAGCACTATGTTCCGTCGAAACACCTAGCCCGACCAAGCATTTGATATTATGATGTACCTATAAATTCTATGAAAATTATAAATAAAAATATGAAGAATCTGAGATTTTGAAGACGTAGACGCAAAGCTGTTCCATTTACGACTCACCAACCGCCTACTTCCAGGGGGGTCCCTCCTTGTCGCTACCTACGTAGAGAGGACAAGGAGGCGGAGGAGGATCGCTCGGGTCTCCGGGGGAGAACTCACAAAATTAATTGCTCCTCACCCCAGCCTCAGCGATCCCCGAATGCTCTGATGAATGAAAGGATGACTGAAGAAACGCTGTTCAGGCCGCAGAAACAAAACCAGCTTTATACTAGCACTTATTTCAGAGCTGAAAAGGCAGTCCGATGGACGCGGGCACCAGATGATCCAGGTCAGGGGGCCATGCCCATTCAGAAGGGAGCACCGATCTCTCCGACAAGACCAAAAAGCGGTCTGTTTTCCATCAGAAAACCAAGTTCTGATCATCATTTATTCCGATTTTATTCCATCAATTATTCGTAGGGCCCCGCCGACAATACCAAAAAGGCATTCCGTTTTCCGTCAGAAATCCAAGTTCTGAACCGTCACCTGTTCCAAAGACAATATGGTGGTAATCCAGGGAAAGCATATTCCAATAATTCCGGTCCGTAGGGCTCCGCCACAAACATCAAAAACACACAAAGCACCAAGAACACTAATAAAATTCACTTGTAAAATAGATACTACACATCACTCGACCTCTTTTAAAATCCTCGAAAAATACACGGGAGCGCCTAGTGGAGTCGACCGCTCTCCACTACGGCCCGAGACCGACTTGGTTAGGTTAGGTTAGGTTAGGTTAGGTTAGGTTAGGTTAGGTTAGGTTAGGTTAGGTTAGGTTAGGTTAGGTTAGGTTAGGTTAGGTTAGGTTAGGTTAGGTTAGGTTAGGTTAGGTTAGGTTAGGTTAGGTTAGGTTAGGTTAGGTTAGGTTAGGTTAGGTTAGGTTAGGTTAGGTTAGGTTAGGTTAGGTTAGGTTAGGTTAGGTTAGGTTAGGTTAGGTTAGGTTAGGTTAGGTTAGGTTAGGTTAGGTTAGGTTAGGTTAGGTTAGGTTAGGTTAGGTTAGGTTAGGTTAGGTTAGGTTAGGTTAGGTTAGGTTAGGTTAGGTTAGGTTAGGTTAGGTTAGGTTAGGTTAGGTTAGGTTAGGTTAGGTTAGGTTAGGTTAGGTTAGGTTAGGTTAGGTTAGGTTAGGTTAGGTTAGGTTAGGTTAGGTTAGGTTAGGTTAGGTTAGGTTAGGTTAGGTTAGGTTAGGTTAGGTTAGGTTAGGTTAGGTTAGGTTAGGTTAGGTTAGGTTAGGTTAGGTTAGGTTAGGTTAGGTTAGGTTAGGTTAGGTTAGGTTAGGTTAGGTTAGGTTAGGTTAGGTTAGGTTAGGTTAGGTTAGGTTAGGTTAGGTTAGGTTAGGTTAGGTTAGGTTAGGTTAGGTTAGGTTAGGTTAGGTTAGGTTAGGTTAGGTTAGGTTAGGTTAGGTTAGGTTAGGTTAGGTTAGGTTAGGTTAGGTTAGGTTAGGTTAGGTTAGGTTAGGTTAGGTTAGGTTAGGTTAGGTTAGGTTAGGTTAGGTTAGGTTAGGTTAGGTTAGGTTAGGTTAGGTTAGGTTAGGTTAGGTTAGGTTAGGTTAGGTTAGGTTAGGTTAGGTTAGGTTAGGTTAGGTTAGGTTAGGTTAGGTTAGGTTAGGTTAGGTTAGGTTAGGTTAGGTTAGGTTAGGTTAGGTTAGGTTAGGTTAGGTTAGGTTAGGTTAGGTTAGGTTAGGTTAGGTTAGGTTAGGTTAGGTTAGGTTAGGTTAGGTTAGGTTAGGTTAGGTTAGGTTAGGTTAGGTTAGGTTAGGTTAGGTTAGGTTAGGTTAGGTTAGGTTAGGTTAGGTTAGGTTAGGTTAGGTTAGGTTAGGTTAGGTTAGGTTAGGTTAGGTTAGGTTAGGTTAGGTTAGGTTAGGTTAGGTTAGGTTAGGTTAGGTTAGGTTAGGTTAGGTTAGGTTAGGTTAGGTTAGGTTAGGTTAGGTTAGGTTAGGTTAGGTTAGGTTAGGTTAGGTTAGGTTAGGTTAGGTTAGGTTAGGTTAGGTTAGGTTAGGTTAGGTTAGGTTAGGTTAGGTTAGGTTAGGTTAGGTTAGGTTAGGTTAGGTTAGGTTAGGTTAGGTTAGGTTAGGTTAGGTTAGGTTAGGTTAGGTTAGGTTAGGTTAGGTTAGGTTAGGTTAGGTTAGGTTAGGTTAGGTTAGGTTAGGTTAGGTTAGGTTAGGTTAGGTTAGGTTAGGTTAGGTTAGGTTAGGTTAGGTTAGGTTAGGTTAGGTTAGGTTAGGTTAGGTTAGGTTAGGTTAGGTTAGGTTAGGTTAGGTTAGGTTAGGTTAGGTTAGGTTAGGTTAGGTTAGGTTAGGTTAGGTTAGGTTAGGTTAGGTTAGGTTAGGTTAGGTTAGGTTAGGTTAGGTTAGGTTAGGTTAGGTTAGGTTAGGTTAGGTTAGGTTAGGTTAGGTTAGGTTAGGTTAGGTTAGGTTAGGTTAGGTTAGGTTAGGTTAGGTTAGGTTAGGTTAGGTTAGGTTAGGTTAGGTTAGGTTAGGTTAGGTTAGGTTAGGTTAGGTTAGGTTAGGTTAGGTTAGGTTAGGTTAGGTTAGGTTAGGTTAGGTTAGGTTAGGTTAGGTTAGGTTAGGTTAGGTTAGGTTAGGTTAGGTTAGGTTAGGTTAGGTTAGGTTAGGTTAGGTTAGGTTAGGTTAGGTTAGGTTAGGTTAGGTTAGGTTAGGTTAGGTTAGGTTAGGTTAGGTTAGGTTAGGTTAGGTTAGGTTAGGTTAGGTTAGGTTAGGTTAGGTTAGGTTAGGTTAGGTTAGGTTAGGTTAGGTTAGGTTAGGTTAGGTTAGGTTAGGTTAGGTTAGGTTAGGTTAGGTTAGGTTAGGTTAGGTTAGGTTAGGTTAGGTTAGGTTAGGTTAGGTTAGGTTAGGTTAGGTTAGGTTAGGTTAGGTTAGGTTAGGTTAGGTTAGGTTAGGTTAGGTTAGGTTAGGTTAGGTTAGGTTAGGTTAGGTTAGGTTAGGTTAGGTTAGGTTAGGTTAGGTTAGGTTAGGTTAGGTTAGGTTAGGTTAGGTTAGGTTAGGTTAGGTTAGGTTAGGTTAGGTTAGGTTAGGTTAGGTTAGGTTAGGTTAGGTTAGGTTAGGTTAGGTTAGGTTAGGTTAGGTTAGGTTAGGTTAGGTTAGGTTAGGTTAGGTTAGGTTAGGTTAGGTTAGGTTAGGTTAGGTTAGGTTAGGTTAGGTTAGGTTAGGTTAGGTTAGGTTAGGTTAGGTTAGGTTAGGTTAGGTTAGGTTAGGTTAGGTTAGGTTAGGTTAGGTTAGGTTAGGTTAGGTTAGGTTAGGTTAGGTTAGGTTAGGTTAGGTTAGGTTAGGTTAGGTTAGGTTAGGTTAGGTTAGGTTAGGTTAGGTTAGGTTAGGTTAGGTTAGGTTAGGTTAGGTTAGGTTAGGTTAGGTTAGGTTAGGTTAGGTTAGGTTAGGTTAGGTTAGGTTAGGTTAGGTTAGGTTAGGTTAGGTTAGGTTAGGTTAGGTTAGGTTAGGTTAGGTTAGGTTAGGTTAGGTTAGGTTAGGTTAGGTTAGGTTAGGTTAGGTTAGGTTAGGTTAGGTTAGGTTAGGTTAGGTTAGGTTAGGTTAGGTTAGGTTAGGTTAGGTTAGGTTAGGTTAGGTTAGGTTAGGTTAGGTTAGGTTAGGTTAGGTTAGGTTAGGTTAGGTTAGGTTAGGTTAGGTTAGGTTAGGTTAGGTTAGGTTAGGTTAGGTTAGGTTAGGTTAGGTTAGGTTAGGTTAGGTTAGGTTAGGTTAGGTTAGGTTAGGTTAGGTTAGGTTAGGTTAGGTTAGGTTAGGTTAGGTTAGGTTAGGTTAGGTTAGGTTAGGTTAGGTTAGGTTAGGTTAGGTTAGGTTAGGTTAGGTTAGGTTAGGTTAGGTTAGGTTAGGTTAGGTTAGGTTAGGTTAGGTTAGGTTAGGTTAGGTTAGGTTAGGTTAGGTTAGGTTAGGTTAGGTTAGGTTAGGTTAGGTTAGGTTAGGTTAGGTTAGGTTAGGTTAGGTTAGGTTAGGTTAGGTTAGGTTAGGTTAGGTTAGGTTAGGTTAGGTTAGGTTAGGTTAGGTTAGGTTAGGTTAGGTTAGGTTAGGTTAGGTTAGGTTAGGTTAGGTTAGGTTAGGTTAGGTTAGGTTAGGTTAGGTTAGGTTAGGTTAGGTTAGGTTAGGTTAGGTTAGGTTAGGTTAGGTTAGGTTAGGTTAGGTTAGGTTAGGTTAGGTTAGGTTAGGTTAGGTTAGGTTAGGTTAGGTTAGGTTAGGTTAGGTTAGGTTAGGTTAGGTTAGGTTAGGTTAGGTTAGGTTAGGTTAGGTTAGGTTAGGTTAGGTTAGGTTAGGTTAGGTTAGGTTAGGTTAGGTTAGGTTAGGTTAGGTTAGGTTAGGTTAGGTTAGGTTAGGTTAGGTTAGGTTAGGTTAGGTTAGGTTAGGTTAGGTTAGGTTAGGTTAGGTTAGGTTAGGTTAGGTTAGGTTAGGTTAGGTTAGGTTAGGTTAGGTTAGGTTAGGTTAGGTTAGGTTAGGTTAGGTTAGGTTAGGTTAGGTTAGGTTAGGTTAGGTTAGGTTAGGTTAGGTTAGGTTAGGTTAGGTTAGGTTAGGTTAGGTTAGGTTAGGTTAGGTTAGGTTAGGTTAGGTTAGGTTAGGTTAGGTTAGGTTAGGTTAGGTTAGGTTAGGTTAGGTTAGGTTAGGTTAGGTTAGGTTAGGTTAGGTTAGGTTAGGTTAGGTTAGGTTAGGTTAGGTTAGGTTAGGTTAGGTTAGGTTAGGTTAGGTTAGGTTAGGTTAGGTTAGGTTAGGTTAGGTTAGGTTAGGTTAGGTTAGGTTAGGTTAGGTTAGGTTAGGTTAGGTTAGGTTAGGTTAGGTTAGGTTAGGTTAGGTTAGGTTAGGTTAGGTTAGGTTAGGTTAGGTTAGGTTAGGTTAGGTTAGGTTAGGTTAGGTTAGGTTAGGTTAGGTTAGGTTAGGTTAGGTTAGGTTAGGTTAGGTTAGGTTAGGTTAGGTTAGGTTAGGTTAGGTTAGGTTAGGTTAGGTTAGGTTAGGTTAGGTTAGGTTAGGTTAGGTTAGGTTAGGTTAGGTTAGGTTAGGTTAGGTTAGGTTAGGTTAGGTTAGGTTAGGTTAGGTTAGGTTAGGTTAGGTTAGGTTAGGTTAGGTTAGGTTAGGTTAGGTTAGGTTAGGTTAGGTTAGGTTAGGTTAGGTTAGGTTAGGTTAGGTTAGGTTAGGTTAGGTTAGGTTAGGTTAGGTTAGGTTAGGTTAGGTTAGGTTAGGTTAGGTTAGGTTAGGTTAGGTTAGGTTAGGTTAGGTTAGGTTAGGTTAGGTTAGGTTAGGTTAGGTTAGGTTAGGTTAGGTTAGGTTAGGTTAGGTTAGGTTAGGTTAGGTTAGGTTAGGTTAGGTTAGGTTAGGTTAGGTTAGGTTAGGTTAGGTTAGGTTAGGTTAGGTTAGGTTAGGTTAGGTTAGGTTAGGTTAGGTTAGGTTAGGTTAGGTTAGGTTAGGTTAGGTTAGGTTAGGTTAGGTTAGGTTAGGTTAGGTTAGGTTAGGTTAGGTTAGGTTAGGTTAGGTTAGGTTAGGTTAGGTTAGGTTAGGTTAGGTTAGGTTAGGTTAGGTTAGGTTAGGTTAGGTTAGGTTAGGTTAGGTTAGGTTAGGTTAGGTTAGGTTAGGTTAGGTTAGGTTAGGTTAGGTTAGGTTAGGTTAGGTTAGGTTAGGTTAGGTTAGGTTAGGTTAGGTTAGGTTAGGTTAGGTTAGGTTAGGTTAGGTTAGGTTAGGTTAGGTTAGGTTAGGTTAGGTTAGGTTAGGTTAGGTTAGGTTAGGTTAGGTTAGGTTAGGTTAGGTTAGGTTAGGTTAGGTTAGGTTAGGTTAGGTTAGGTTAGGTTAGGTTAGGTTAGGTTAGGTTAGGTTAGGTTAGGTTAGGTTAGGTTAGGTTAGGTTAGGTTAGGTTAGGTTAGGTTAGGTTAGGTTAGGTTAGGTTAGGTTAGGTTAGGTTAGGTTAGGTTAGGTTAGGTTAGGTTAGGTTAGGTTAGGTTAGGTTAGGTTAGGTTAGGTTAGGTTAGGTTAGGTTAGGTTAGGTTAGGTTAGGTTAGGTTAGGTTAGGTTAGGTTAGGTTAGGTTAGGTTAGGTTAGGTTAGGTTAGGTTAGGTTAGGTTAGGTTAGGTTAGGTTAGGTTAGGTTAGGTTAGGTTAGGTTAGGTTAGGTTAGGTTAGGTTAGGTTAGGTTAGGTTAGGTTAGGTTAGGTTAGGTTAGGTTAGGTTAGGTTAGGTTAGGTTAGGTTAGGTTAGGTTAGGTTAGGTTAGGTTAGGTTAGGTTAGGTTAGGTTAGGTTAGGTTAGGTTAGGTTAGGTTAGGTTAGGTTAGGTTAGGTTAGGTTAGGTTAGGTTAGGTTAGGTTAGGTTAGGTTAGGTTAGGTTAGGTTAGGTTAGGTTAGGTTAGGTTAGGTTAGGTTAGGTTAGGTTAGGTTAGGTTAGGTTAGGTTAGGTTAGGTTAGGTTAGGTTAGGTTAGGTTAGGTTAGGTTAGGTTAGGTTAGGTTAGGTTAGGTTAGGTTAGGTTAGGTTAGGTTAGGTTAGGTTAGGTTAGGTTAGGTTAGGTTAGGTTAGGTTAGGTTAGGTTAGGTTAGGTTAGGTTAGGTTAGGTTAGGTTAGGTTAGGTTAGGTTAGGTTAGGTTAGGTTAGGTTAGGTTAGGTTAGGTTAGGTTAGGTTAGGTTAGGTTAGGTTAGGTTAGGTTAGGTTAGGTTAGGTTAGGTTAGGTTAGGTTAGGTTAGGTTAGGTTAGGTTAGGTTAGGTTAGGTTAGGTTAGGTTAGGTTAGGTTAGGTTAGGTTAGGTTAGGTTAGGTTAGGTTAGGTTAGGTTAGGTTAGGTTAGGTTAGGTTAGGTTAGGTTAGGTTAGGTTAGGTTAGGTTAGGTTAGGTTAGGTTAGGTTAGGTTAGGTTAGGTTAGGTTAGGTTAGGTTAGGTTAGGTTAGGTTAGGTTAGGTTAGGTTAGGTTAGGTTAGGTTAGGTTAGGTTAGGTTAGGTTAGGTTAGGTTAGGTTAGGTTAGGTTAGGTTAGGTTAGGTTAGGTTAGGTTAGGTTAGGTTAGGTTAGGTTAGGTTAGGTTAGGTTAGGTTAGGTTAGGTTAGGTTAGGTTAGGTTAGGTTAGGTTAGGTTAGGTTAGGTTAGGTTAGGTTAGGTTAGGTTAGGTTAGGTTAGGTTAGGTTAGGTTAGGTTAGGTTAGGTTAGGTTAGGTTAGGTTAGGTTAGGTTAGGTTAGGTTAGGTTAGGTTAGGTTAGGTTAGGTTAGGTTAGGTTAGGTTAGGTTAGGTTAGGTTAGGTTAGGTTAGGTTAGGTTAGGTTAGGTTAGGTTAGGTTAGGTTAGGTTAGGTTAGGTTAGGTTAGGTTAGGTTAGGTTAGGTTAGGTTAGGTTAGGTTAGGTTAGGTTAGGTTAGGTTAGGTTAGGTTAGGTTAGGTTAGGTTAGGTTAGGTTAGGTTAGGTTAGGTTAGGTTAGGTTAGGTTAGGTTAGGTTAGGTTAGGTTAGGTTAGGTTAGGTTAGGTTAGGTTAGGTTAGGTTAGGTTAGGTTAGGTTAGGTTAGGTTAGGTTAGGTTAGGTTAGGTTAGGTTAGGTTAGGTTAGGTTAGGTTAGGTTAGGTTAGGTTAGGTTAGGTTAGGTTAGGTTAGGTTAGGTTAGGTTAGGTTAGGTTAGGTTAGGTTAGGTTAGGTTAGGTTAGGTTAGGTTAGGTTAGGTTAGGTTAGGTTAGGTTAGGTTAGGTTAGGTTAGGTTAGGTTAGGTTAGGTTAGGTTAGGTTAGGTTAGGTTAGGTTAGGTTAGGTTAGGTTAGGTTAGGTTAGGTTAGGTTAGGTTAGGTTAGGTTAGGTTAGGTTAGGTTAGGTTAGGTTAGGTTAGGTTAGGTTAGGTTAGGTTAGGTTAGGTTAGGTTAGGTTAGGTTAGGTTAGGTTAGGTTAGGTTAGGTTAGGTTAGGTTAGGTTAGGTTAGGTTAGGTTAGGTTAGGTTAGGTTAGGTTAGGTTAGGTTAGGTTAGGTTAGGTTAGGTTAGGTTAGGTTAGGTTAGGTTAGGTTAGGTTAGGTTAGGTTAGGTTAGGTTAGGTTAGGTTAGGTTAGGTTAGGTTAGGTTAGGTTAGGTTAGGTTAGGTTAGGTTAGGTTAGGTTAGGTTAGGTTAGGTTAGGTTAGGTTAGGTTAGGTTAGGTTAGGTTAGGTTAGGTTAGGTTAGGTTAGGTTAGGTTAGGTTAGGTTAGGTTAGGTTAGGTTAGGTTAGGTTAGGTTAGGTTAGGTTAGGTTAGGTTAGGTTAGGTTAGGTTAGGTTAGGTTAGGTTAGGTTAGGTTAGGTTAGGTTAGGTTAGGTTAGGTTAGGTTAGGTTAGGTTAGGTTAGGTTAGGTTAGGTTAGGTTAGGTTAGGTTAGGTTAGGTTAGGTTAGGTTAGGTTAGGTTAGGTTAGGTTAGGTTAGGTTAGGTTAGGTTAGGTTAGGTTAGGTTAGGTTAGGTTAGGTTAGGTTAGGTTAGGTTAGGTTAGGTTAGGTTAGGTTAGGTTAGGTTAGGTTAGGTTAGGTTAGGTTAGGTTAGGTTAGGTTAGGTTAGGTTAGGTTAGGTTAGGTTAGGTTAGGTTAGGTTAGGTTAGGTTAGGTTAGGTTAGGTTAGGTTAGGTTAGGTTAGGTTAGGTTAGGTTAGGTTAGGTTAGGTTAGGTTAGGTTAGGTTAGGTTAGGTTAGGTTAGGTTAGGTTAGGTTAGGTTAGGTTAGGTTAGGTTAGGTTAGGTTAGGTTAGGTTAGGTTAGGTTAGGTTAGGTTAGGTTAGGTTAGGTTAGGTTAGGTTAGGTTAGGTTAGGTTAGGTTAGGTTAGGTTAGGTTAGGTTAGGTTAGGTTAGGTTAGGTTAGGTTAGGTTAGGTTAGGTTAGGTTAGGTTAGGTTAGGTTAGGTTAGGTTAGGTTAGGTTAGGTTAGGTTAGGTTAGGTTAGGTTAGGTTAGGTTAGGTTAGGTTAGGTTAGGTTAGGTTAGGTTAGGTTAGGTTAGGTTAGGTTAGGTTAGGTTAGGTTAGGTTAGGTTAGGTTAGGTTAGGTTAGGTTAGGTTAGGTTAGGTTAGGTTAGGTTAGGTTAGGTTAGGTTAGGTTAGGTTAGGTTAGGTTAGGTTAGGTTAGGTTAGGTTAGGTTAGGTTAGGTTAGGTTAGGTTAGGTTAGGTTAGGTTAGGTTAGGTTAGGTTAGGTTAGGTTAGGTTAGGTTAGGTTAGGTTAGGTTAGGTTAGGTTAGGTTAGGTTAGGTTAGGTTAGGTTAGGTTAGGTTAGGTTAGGTTAGGTTAGGTTAGGTTAGGTTAGGTTAGGTTAGGTTAGGTTAGGTTAGGTTAGGTTAGGTTAGGTTAGGTTAGGTTAGGTTAGGTTAGGTTAGGTTAGGTTAGGTTAGGTTAGGTTAGGTTAGGTTAGGTTAGGTTAGGTTAGGTTATGGTTAGGTTAGGTTAGGTTAGGTTAGGTTAGGTTAGGTTAGGTTAGGTTAGGTTAGGTTAGGTTAGGTTAGGTTAGGTTAGGTTAGGTTAGGTTAGGTTAGGTTAGGTTAGGTTAGGTTAGGTTAGGTTAGGTTAGGTTAGGTTAGGTTAGGTTAGGTTAGGTTAGGTTAGGTTAGGTTAGGTTAGGTTAGGTTAGGTTAGGTTAGGTTAGGTTAGGTTAGGTTAGGTTAGGTTAGGTTAGGTTAGGTTAGGTTAGGTTAGGTTAGGTTAGGTTAGGTTAGGTTAGGTTAGGTTAGGTTAGGTTAGGTTAGGTTAGGTTAGGTTAGGTTAGGTTAGGTTAGGTTAGGTTAGGTTAGGTTAGGTTAGGTTAGGTTAGGTTAGGTTAGGTTAGGTTAGGTTAGGTTAGGTTAGGTTAGGTTAGGTTAGGTTAGGTTAGGTTAGGTTAGGTTAGGTTAGGTTAGGTTAGGTTAGGTTAGGTTAGGTTAGGTTAGGTTAGGTTAGGTTAGGTTAGGTTAGGTTAGGTTAGGTTAGGTTAGGTTAGGTTAGGTTAGGTTAGGTTAGGTTAGGTTAGGTTAGGTTAGGTTAGGTTAGGTTAGGTTAGGTTAGGTTAGGTTAGGTTAGGTTAGGTTAGGTTAGGTTAGGTTAGGTTAGGTTAGGTTAGGTTAGGTTAGGTTAGGTTAGGTTAGGTTAGGTTAGGTTAGGTTAGGTTAGGTTAGGTTAGGTTAGGTTAGGTTAGGTTAGGTTAGGTTAGGTTAGGTTAGGTTAGGTTAGGTTAGGTTAGGTTAGGTTAGGTTAGGTTAGGTTAGGTTAGGTTAGGTTAGGTTAGGTTAGGTTAGGTTAGGTTAGGTTAGGTTAGGTTAGGTTAGGTTAGGTTAGGTTAGGTTAGGTTAGGTTAGGTTAGGTTAGGTTAGGTTAGGTTAGGTTAGGTTAGGTTAGGTTAGGTTAGGTTAGGTTAGGTTAGGTTAGGTTAGGTTAGGTTAGGTTAGGTTAGGTTAGGTTAGGTTAGGTTAGGTTAGGTTAGGTTAGGTTAGGTTAGGTTAGGTTAGGTTAGGTTAGGTTAGGTTAGGTTAGGTTAGGTTAGGTTAGGTTAGGTTAGGTTAGGTTAGGTTAGGTTAGGTTAGGTTAGGTTAGGTTAGGTTAGGTTAGGTTAGGTTAGGTTAGGTTAGGTTAGGTTAGGTTAGGTTAGGTTAGGTTAGGTTAGGTTAGGTTAGGTTAGGTTAGGTTAGGTTAGGTTAGGTTAGGTTAGGTTAGGTTAGGTTAGGTTAGGTTAGGTTAGGTTAGGTTAGGTTAGGTTAGGTTAGGTTAGGTTAGGTTAGGTTAGGTTAGGTTAGGTTAGGTTAGGTTAGGTTAGGTTAGGTTAGGTTAGGTTAGGTTAGGTTAGGTTAGGTTAGGTTAGGTTAGGTTAGGTTAGGTTAGGTTAGGTTAGGTTAGGTTAGGTTAGGTTAGGTTAGGTTAGGTTAGGTTAGGTTAGGTTAGGTTAGGTTAGGTTAGGTTAGGTTAGGTTAGGTTAGGTTAGGTTAGGTTAGGTTAGGTTAGGTTAGGTTAGGTTAGGTTAGGTTAGGTTAGGTTAGGTTAGGTTAGGTTAGGTTAGGTTAGGTTAGGTTAGGTTAGGTTAGGTTAGGTTAGGT